>JAVTVY010023561.1:0-85002 GCA_036873755.1 Hanleya hanleyi
AAGATATCTAGACCACTCTAAAAGTGGCGCAGATAAGATTTCTGGGTGGTCGGGAGCAACAAACACAGGTGTAAATTGACCATACCCAGATAATACCCATTTAGCGCTGTCTCGGAGGGTATGGCGTCTCCACTTTAAACGCCCCAAAATGGGTGACAAAGATAGATAAATGTATTAGAAAGATATGTAGACAACTCTAAAAGTGGCACAAATAAGATTTCTGGGTGATCGGGTGCAACAAACACCGTAGGTGTAAATTGACCAAACCCAGATAATACCCATTTAGCGCTGTCTCGGAGGGTATGGCATCTCCTCTTTAAACGCCCAAAAATGGGTCAGAAAGATAGACAAATGTGTTAGAAAGATATCTGGACCACTTTAAAAGTGGCGCAAATTCGATTTTTGGGTGATCTCGAGCAACAAACACAGTAGGTGTAAATTGACCATGCCCTGATAGTGACCATTTAGCGCTGTATCGGAGGGTATTGCATCTCCAATTTAAACGTCCAAAAATGGATCACAAAGATAGATCAATGTATTAGAAAGATATCTAGACCACTCTAAAATTGGCGCAAATAAGATTTCTGGGTGACCGGGAGCAACAAACACAGTAGGTGTAAATTTACAAAACCCAGATAATACACATTTAGGGATGTCTCGGAGGGTATGGCCTCTCCACTTTGAATGCCCAAAATGGGTCACAAAGATAGATAAATGTATTAGGAAGATATCTAAACCACTCAAAAAGTGGCACAAATAAGATTTCTGGGTGATCAGGAGCAACAAACACAGTAGGTGTAAATTGACCATGCCCAGATAATACGCATTTACCGCTGTCTCGGAGGGTATAGCCTCTCCACTTTAAATGCCCCAAAATGGGTCACAAAGATAGATAAATGTATTAGAAAGATAAATAAATCACTTTAAAAGTGACGCAAATAGGGTTTCTCGGTGATCGGGAGCAGCAAACACAGTAGGTGTAAATTGACCATTCCCAGATAGTACCCATTTAGCGCTATCTCGGAGGGTATGGCATCTCCACTTTAAACGCTCAAAAATGGATCACAAAGATAGAGAAATGTATTAGGAAGATATCGAGATCCCTCTAAACGTGGCGCAAGTAAGCTTTCTGTGTGATCGGGAGCAACAAACACAGTAAATGTAAATTGACCATACCCAGATACTACCCATTTAGCGCTGTCTCGGAGGGTATGGCTTCTCCAATTTAAACGCCCCAAAATGGGTCAGAAAGATAGATAAATGCATTAGGAAGATATCTAGACCACTCTAACAGTGGCGAAAATTCGAGTTCTGGGTGAGTGGGAGCAACAAATACAGTAGGTGTAAAATGGCCATACCGAGATAATACCCATTTAGCGCTGTCTCGGAGGGTATGACATATACACTTTAAATGCTCAAAAATGGGTCACAAAGATAGATAAATGTATTAGAAAGATACCTGGACCACTTTAAAAGTGGCTCAAATTCGATTTCTGGGTGATCTGGAGCAAAAAATACGGAGGTGTAAATTGACCATACCCAGATAATACCCATTTAGCGCTGTCTCGGAAGGTATGACATCTCCACTTTAAACGCCCACAAATGGATCAGAAAAATAGATAAATGCATTAGGAAGATATCTAGACCACTCTAAAAGTGGCGCAAATTCGAGTTCTGGGTGAGTGGGAGCAACAAATACAGTAGGTGTAAAATGGCCATACCGAGATAATACCCATTTAGCGCTGTCTCGCACGGTATGACATATCCACTTTAAATGCTCAAAAATGGCTCACAAAGATAGATAAATGTATTACGAAGATATCTAGACCAATCTAAAAGTGACGCAAATAAGATTTCTGGGTGATCGGGAGCAACAAACACAGTAGGTTGAAATTGACCATACCCAGATAATACCCATTTTAGCGCTGTCTCGCAGGGTATGGCCTCTCCAATTTTAACGCCCAAAAACGGGTCACAAAGGTAGATAAATGTATTAGGAAGATATCTAGACCACTCTAAAAGAGGCGCAAATAAGATTTCTGGGTGGTCGAGAGCAACAAACACAGTAGTTTTAAATTGACCAAACCCAGATAATACCCATTTAGCGCTGCCTCGGAGGGTATGGCCTCTCCACTTTAAGCGCCCAAAAATGGGTCACAAAGATAGATAAATGTATTAGGAAGATAAATAAATGACTCTAAGTGACCCAAATAAGATTTCTGGGTGAGCAACAAACACAGTAGGTGTAAATTGACCATACCCAGATAATACCCATTTAGCGCTGCCTCGGAGGGTATGGCATCTCCACTTTAAACGCCCAAAAATGGGTCAGAAAGATAGACAAATGTGTTAGAAAGATATCTGGACCACTTTAAAAGTGGCGCAAATTCGATTTTTGGGTGATCTCGAGCAACAAACACAGTAGGTGTAAATTGACCATGCCCTGATAGTGACCATTTAGCGCTATCTCGGAGGGTATGGGATCTCCACTTTAAACGCCCAAAAATGGATCACAAAGATAGATAAATGTATTAGAAAGATATCTAGACCACTCTAAAATTGGCGCAAATAAGATTTCTGGGTGACCGGGAGCAACAAACACAGTAGGTGTAAATTTACAAAACCCAGATAATACCCATTTAGGGATGTCTTGGAGGGTATGGCCTCTCCACTTTGAATGCCCAAAATGGTTCACAAAGATAGATAAATGTATTAGGAAGATATCTAGACCACTCTGAAAGTGGCGCAAATAAGATTTCTGGGTGATCGGGAGCAACAAACACAGTAGGTGTAAATTGACCAAATCCAGATAATACCCATTTAGCGCTGTCTCGGAGGGTATGGCCTCTCCACTTTAAACGCCCACAAATGGGTCACAAAGATAGATAAATGTATTAGAAAGATAAATAAACCACTTTAAAAGTGGCGCAAATAAGATTTCTGTGTGATCGGGAGCAACAAACACAGTAGATGTAAATTGACCATACCCAGATACTACCCATTTAGCGCTATCTCGGAGGGTATGGCTTCTCCAATTTAAACGCCCCAAAATGGGTCAGAAAGATAGATAAATGCATTAGGAAGATATCTAGACCACTCTAAAAGTGGCGCAAATTCGAGTTCTGGGTGAGTGGGAGCAACAAATACAGTAGGTGTAAAATGACCATACCGAGATAATACCCATTTAGCGCTGTCTCGGAGGGTATGACATATCCACTTTAAATGCTCAAAAATGGGTCACAAAGATAGATAAATGTATTAGGAAGATACCTGGACCACTTTAAAAGTGGCTCAAATTCGATTTCTGGGTGATCTGGAGCAAAAAATACAGAGGTGTAAATTGACCATACCCAGATAATACCCATTTAGCGCTGTCTCGGAGGGTATGACATTTCCACTTTAAACGCCCAAAAATGGATCAGAAAAATAGATAAATGCATTAGCAAGATATCTAGACCACTCTAAAAGTGGCGCAAATAAGATTTCTGGGTGATTGGGATTAAACAAACACAGTAGGTTGAAATTGACCATACCCAGATAATACCCATTTTAGCGCTGTCTCGCAGGGTATGGCCTCTCCAATTTTAACGCCCAAAAACGGGTCACAAAGGTAGATAAATGTATTAAGATATCTAGACCACTCTAAAAGAGGCGCAAATTCGATTTCTGGGTGATCGGGAGCAACAAACACAGTAGTTTTAAATTGACCAAACCCAGATAATACCCATTTAGCGCTGTCTCGGAGGGTATGGCCTCTCCAATTTAAACGCCCAAAAATGGGTCACAAAGATAGATAAATGTATTAGGAAGATAAATAAACCACTCTAAGTGACCCAAATAAGATTTCTGGGTGAGCAACAAACACAGTAGGTGTAAATTGACCATACCCAGATAATACCCATTTAGTGCTGCCTCGGAGAGTATGGCATCTCCACTTTAAACGCCCAAAAATGGATCACAAAGATAGATAAATATATTTGAACGATATCTAGACCACTCTAAAAGTGGCGCAAATAAGATTTCTGGGTGATCGGGAGCAACAAACACAGTAAGTGTAAATTGACCATACCCAGATAATACCCATATAGCGCTGTCTGCAGGGTATGGTATCTCCACTTTAAACGCCCAAAAATGGGTCACAAAGATAAAGATAAATGTAGTAGGAAGATATCTAGACCGCTCTAAAAGTGGCCCAAATAAGATTTCTGGGTGATCTGGAGCAACAAACACAGTAGGCGTAAATTGACCATACCCAGATAATACCCATTTAGCGCTGTCTCGGAGGGTATGGCATCTCCACTTTAAACGCCCAAAAATGGGTCACAAAGATAGATAAATGTATTAGAAAGACATATAAACCACTTTAAAAGTGGCGCAAATAAGATTTCTGGGTGATCTGGAGCAACAAATACAGTGGTGTAAATTGACCATACCCAGATAATACCCATTTAGCGCTGTCTCGGAGGGTATGACATCTCCACTTTAAACGCCCAAAAATGGGTCACAAAGATAGATAAATGTATTAGAAAGATATCCAGACCACTCTAAAATTGGTGCAAATAAGATTTCTGGGTGATCGGGAGCAACAAACACAGTAGGTGTAAATTGACCACACCCAGATAATACCCATTTAGCGTTATCTCGGAGGGTATGACCCCTCCACTTTATACTCCCAAAAATGTGTCACAAAGATAGATAAATGTATTAGGAAGATATCTAGACCACTCCAACAGTGGCGCAAATAAGATTTCTGGGTGACCTGGAGCAGCAAACACAGTAGGTGTAGATTGACCAAAGCCAGATAATACCCATTTAGCGCTGTCTCGGAGGGTATGGCCTCTCCTCTTTAAACTCCCGAAAATGAGTCTCAAATATAGATAAATGTATTAGGAAGATATCTAGACCACTTTAAAAGTGGCGCAGATAAGATTTCTGGGTGATCTGGAGCAACAAACACAGTAGATGTAAATTGACCATACCCAGATAATACCCATTTAGCGCTGTCTCGGAGGGTATGGCATCTCCACTTTAAACGCCCAAAAATGAGTCACAAAGATAGATAAATGTATTAGAAAGATATCTAGACCACTCTAAAAGTGGCGCAAGTAAGATTTCTCGGTGATCAGGAGCAACAAACATAGTTGGTGTAAATTGATCATGCCCAGATACCACCCATTTAGCGCTGTCTCGGAGGGTATGGCCTCTCCACTTTAAAGGCCCAAAAGTGGGTCACAAAGATAGATAAATGCATTTGGAAGATATCTAGACCACTCCAAAAGGTAAATGTATTAGGAAGATATCTAGACCACTCCAACAGTGGCGCAAATAAGATTTCTGGGTGACAGGGAGCAAAAAACACAGTAGGTGTAAATTGACCAAACCCAGATAATACCCATTTAGCGCTGTCTCGGAGGGTATGGCATCTCCACTTTAAACGCCCAAAAATGGTTCACAAAGATAGATAAATCTATTAGGAAGATATCTAGACCACTCTAAAAGTGGCGCAAATAAGATTTCTGGGTGATCGGGAGCAACAAACACAGTAGGTGTAAATTGACCATACCCAGATAATACCCATTTAGCGCTGTCTCGGAAGGTATGGCATCTCCACTTTAAACGCCCAAACATGGGTCACGAAGATAGATAAATGTATTAGGAAGATATCTAGACCACTCTAAAAGTGGCGCAAATAAGATTTCTGGGTGATCGGGAGCAACAAACACAGTAGGTGTAAATTGACCACACCCAGATACTACCCATTTAGCGCTGTCTCGGAGGGTATGGCATCTCCACTTTAAATGCCCAAAAATGGGTCAAAAAGATAGATAAATGTATTAGGAAGATATGAAGACCACTCTAAAAGTGGCGCAAATAAAATTTCTGTGTGATCGGGAGCAACAAACACAGTAGGTGTAAATTGACCATACCCAGATACTACCCATTTAGCGCTGTCTCGGAGGGTATGGCATCTCCACTTTAAACGCCCAAAAATGGGTTAGAAAGATAGATAAATGTATTAGGAAGATATCTAGACCACTTTAAAAGTGGCGCAAATTCGATTCCTGGGTGATCTGGAGCAACAAATACAGTGGTGTAAATTGACCATACCCAGATAATACCCATTTAGCGCTGTCTCGGAGGGTATGACATCTCCACTTTAAACACCCAAAAATGGGTCAGAAAGATAGATAAATGTATTAGGAAGATATCTAAACCACTCCAAATGTGGCGCAAATAAGATTTTCAGGGTGATCGGGAGCAACAAACACAGTAGGTGTAAATTGACCACACCCAGATAATACCCATTTAGCGCTGTCTCGGCTGGTATGGCCTCTCCACTTTAAACGCCCAAAAATGGGTCACAAAATAGATAAATGTATTATGAAGATATCTAGACCACTCTGAAAGTGGCTAGCAAAATGCTGTGGAATGTACACAGGTTTTATTACGGCACTTTAGAAATGTTGTTAATAGCACACATTTTGAAGTATTGTTGCAAAATTTATATTCACAGCGAAGAAAATTTATTGGAGAAAACATGGTCCCATTCGTGTTAGGAAAATCAAAATGGTTGTCGAAATATATGGATTTTCACGAAGGTTACTACTTTCACATAGCGCGATTTAGAATATCGAAACGGGAATAGGGAATAAGGAAATAAGTTCAGCGACGTAGTAGCACACGGCCGATGAAGTAATTGTGAAATATCCGAAATATCAAGATTATATACTCGCCAAGAGCATTCGAGTGACAGAAGAGTGAAGAACGATAGCACTATATCCCATAGCACGCGCACGTTAACCCTTTTTCCTGGACACAGATGCAGATATAAGACCGTAAAGCTTGATATTTTGTTGAATATGTCACAATGAAACGCATCCCTTTATCAAATTATTTGGGGTAATTATTGCTGTTTTAATTCAAATAATAACGAAAATCATCAGTTCAAGCATAAAAATGTTATATTTTAAACATTCAAAGGTAGATTCATTTATTTGTACATGTACAAATGTTCCAATATACCAATATTTCAGTTACTTAAACGGACTGACAAATATATGGACGATTTCCCGGTTCAGTCGAATTATGAACTGAAATCTTTTTGGAATTTGTACTGTTGGTTTTTTGTTCTTATCTCCGGGACGACAAAACAAAAAATTGAGAGCTGAAACTCCGTGATTTTGTAGATTATTATATTAGGGTCATTTTGGGCCTATTTGCATGACCCCCCCCCCCCCTCCCGAGCAGAGAATCATGGATACATTCAAAATGGCGGCCATGTGGGTACCAGAAATGTGATGTTTTCGTCAGATGTTTTCAATTTTTTTTCTGCTTTTCTGCATGGAAAAGTGGGTAAAACATATTTTATTTCATATCAGATTATTATTTACTAACGTATCATGCAGTTTGTTCGAGGAAAAACCAAAAATAAAAACTTCAAATATTCTGACCGAAAAATCGTCCAAAGATGTTCTTTTTGAAAATGTCGTCACGGTGACGTCATCATGGCGGCCATCTTGGACTTTTTGTTGACATATTCTAGTAGAGCTTGGCCGAAAGATATAGTGTGGTAAGTTTCAGCCCTCTAGCCTTTGTGATAGCGAAAATATATATGATTTAGCCATCTGCAAATAAACATGTATTGAAATTTAGAACATGACAAGACTCATACTAAAGTACCCATTTCAGAGATCGAATCTTCTCGGTGTTGCTAAATGGCAACGTAAAAAATTGCGCATGCTCACTGTGTAATAAGATGGAAAGAAATAAATCTTATGACATGCCAAAGCCTATGTGTTAAATATTCTTACTGACACAAAACAAATTGTAGATGCAGCGACATTATGGGTGAAATTTGTCCATAAACATGCATCATGTGGGAGCAGAATTCTTGCTTCAGAGGGTGACCCAGTTTCAGTGTGTCATGTGACGGCATAAACGTTGACCCGCGGGAAACTCAGTCACATATCAATAGGTGTACTGCCATAGATTACCGCTTCAGTCCATCGTTTCCTAACGACCATTGATTTGACATGAGGTGGCGTAAGTAGACGACGTTGCCAAATGGCTACGTTGGGAAAGAAAGGGTTAATGTATTCGTGTGTTAGCGACTGAACTTATACATGTACACCTATATCTGGGACTTTCATTTTAAAACTGTCGAAGAAGAGTGATATATCTAAGTCAGCCGATATTTAATAAACATGGTTTATTTAATGTTTATCAAACCAGGTCATCACCCTCAAAATGTGATTAGTTAGAACCATCACCTTTAAATTTTCATCACCCTTAAAAGGTGATGACTGAAATTTACACGCATTGCTCATTGCTCTTCAGTGATGGCTCTAATTCATCACCTTATACTTTCTTCTGGCTGTGTACGTGGCTCTTTCAGAGGGACATTCAGAGATTAAAAACCGAGACGGTTGTTCGTGAGCCTTTCAAATTGTTGGGAAGACGAACCCACACATACAGAGGCTTCCCATTGTGTGATTGTATTTCGCGACTATTGGCAGACTGCTGTAGGAAAGACCAAACTCATCAGCCTATCGCTAAAGTGAAGGCAGGGCGATTACAGCCACAAATGAAACACAATGCGCGTTCTCGCTGTTATCAATCAGTCTGCGACTTGCTGTTTTATCAACAATAATCAACTATACGCCTACGGCGTTTGCAACAGGTGATGACTTGAGAGCATCATCGCACGACTTGCGAAATTCGTATTACCTTGGCGCATTCTCTCCCGCACTGCTGAAATCATGGTAATAGATATATTACTGAACGCTCCCTTTAATGTTCATTGCTTTCGCCTTTTGCGTGGTTCAGTACGCATCGACGTAGCTACACCATCCGAGACCGAAGGTTATATCGATCATCCAAGCATTGTGATGCTGAACGAGTTAAAGCTTACAGGTGTATTGAAGAGGACTGGGTTTTGGTTTCGCGAAAATAACACCTGGTTGACTGACATAACACAGGATTCAGGACACTAGTCATAGAAATATTGGATATCAGAAATATGTGAATGAATTGATTCATATCTCGGGAAACGCTCGAATAGTGTCAAGTGTGTGGAACTGATACCAAGCTATTATCGCAATACTCTGAGGTAGCTGGAAGTAGCTGACAACCTAGTTTGTAGTTTTCATCTCGGTTTAATTTCGTGTTGGATATCACCTGGAGGGAATTTATAATGATCTTGTTCATCCAGAGAAACGAGAATTGACAACTTCAAACATAGCGTGTATAAGCATCGAATTGTAGCTTTGATATCATTCCCGATCGAACCGTCTAATCTTTCGTATCGGAAATCAAATGGAAAAGAGTTGCGCGGTAAAACAGATAATATGTCAGAAGAAAACGGCGTACATGGATACATCAGTGAAGAAAACACTGATCTTAACTTCGAACTGAATCAGACCAATACACCTAACTTCACATTCGAAGCGGAGGCCTCTTGCTATGGCTTGGGAAATTACCATCGTGACTATACGCAAATCCCAGCGGTCGCTTTAACGTTTGTTGTGGCATACACTTTGGTCATCTTACTGGCTATATTTGGAAATGCCCTGGTCATCTGGACAGTATGGAGGAACAAACATATGCATACGGTCACTAATTATTATATTGTCAATTTGGCCATATGTGACCTCCTCGTATCGTCGCTAGTGATGCCCTTGAAGTTGTTAGAGTACGCAGCCCCTTGTGAATGGGATATTTTCCATAGCGATGTTCTCTGCTCGTTTCAATACTACCTTCTTCCAATATTCGTCTTTGCTAGCGTCCTGACACTGGTGGCAATCTCAATAGAAAGGTAAGATATTATCTCTCAGTCATAGCATTTCGAGGGCAAAACCCGTTTAATTGTATTGTTGTAAGTTTGGAACATCTTCACCCTACTGACCTGTTAACAGCCTGGATCTGTGCGATGTAAAAGTATTCGTTCTATTGATCGGGATAGTTTAGAAAGAATTCACTGCGTCGCAAACAGCAATAAAATACCTTCGATTTTATGATTTTGTACCATCAATTTGATTTGCAAGCTTTTTCCTGCTATCAGCACGCAAATACTAGCGTCCAATCCGTCATACAATATTAAATATAAATAAATAGGATCTCAAGTTGAGATATGTATGCGCCGTGTGCAAGTCCTATTGGAATATTTCTCTCCATAATGGATAGTTTACGATGTCAATATTATAAAATCCAAACATGTAATATGCAGTATAATATAATAATAAATATGATAATGTATGGATTACTTGGATTCCTGTGAGCATGCCGGATTAAATTCGCTGTACATATTGGTTACATTTTGTCCCGTAGTAACAATCTTATTTCAATTAATGTCATGAAAATCCTCCCAACGGATGTAAAATGTACAAGTATTACTTGTATTGATGCCTAATATCTATGATTTTCTCATGGTTGCTGACGCACGCGGTTTCTATATATTCGCATTAAACCTGATGTTTGGTTCTAAAGTGCTCTCGGTAGAAATATGATCAATATTTCCTTGTGAATCTGACTGGAAGACAAAGATATGCTATATTTATCATGTTATAGCTTATATGCAGGACGCATTTTATCATACACTGGTTATAAGAATAGACAGTGAGACAAGCCCGAGGACAGACAGTGTACTGTTTTCAAAATATAACTATTGTCATTCAAACGAACATTATGAGAGCTTTATTGCCTTGCTTGATAGACTATCAGAAGCTTCAAGATAATCGATATTTATTTAATAGTCCTTACTATTCATGTTAGATTCAGAATCCCAGCAAGCGTCAGATCTTAACTTCAATGTTCAGCCCTAGTCCACAAAAAGAATTTCCGCGCCAATAACCAAAATACCTGTTTGGAATGACAGCATCAACTCATAAGATGTGTATGAGCCATATGCCGGTCCTTCTGGAACATTGCTGTCGATAAATTGGTAGACCCACTCTCGTTCTAAACGGTGACGCAAAAGTAGGCACAATAGTCGACACAATGTCTGCGATTTTGAAGTCATTATTTTACAATTCAGACAAAGATGTATGCTAAATGTCTAAAGTCTTATTTTTGCTCGAAGTATAATTGTTATAATTCAAAACAATTTAGTGGGAGCTCTATTTTATTGGCTGATATACTATCCCAAGCATCGGCATTATCGATGTTTTATTGAATAAACCCTACCAATCTCTGTTTCCAAAATTCCAAGGTGAGCAAATGCTATGGTAACCATATCTTCGAAACGTACGGAATACGGAATAATGGTTTGCAACAATGACGGGAAAAATATTGCCAATCCGTGGGAAACCCAAATATTACAGAAGCGAATACCCGTCGTTGAAGTGGCAGAGCAAACAAACGCACCGGTACCAAGCAAGCGAAACAATCAATGTAATAACACTCATCGTTCACACACGATAAGCCGGCTCGATCCCCTCCGTCCGTATGCGACATCCAAATTCAAATATTTTCCCTCTCCAAAAATGGGTACCATTACTCCTCATCTGTACGGCTTTCTCTCAATATTGCTCAGCATGAGTGAACCCTTTTATCGTATTCACACATGTTTATATGGCAGCAGTGCACAACTGTTTTCGTTACTTCAAATTCGGAATCTCTAAAATATAATTTGACAGGCTGAGATGAGATTGGGGGAGGGGACAAATCTGAGTTTCCAATTAGACGCAGATCTCCACCTCCCCCAGGTAAATCACTATAGTCGAACTAGTCATATAGTGTTTTTTACCCCCTCAGCCCGAATGGGCATATTGTTGTGCGTCCGTCCGTCCGTCCCTCCGTCTGTCCGTCTGTCCGTCCGTACCATTTCCGTTAACACTCCATATCTTGAAAACTACTGAAGGCAGGTGCTCAAAACTTCTATTCAGTACAGAATGTATTTTGTAGATGTGCCTTTTGTATCTTTTGGGTTATTGATATAGTGGAATCATTTTATAAACAATTTTTAAAACAAGTTTTATGAATTATGCTTTGGTCAAATTCTACTGACAATCGAGAACCCTCGAGTAATGGAATGGTCTTTGTTGAATAAGGTACCCGATACAACCCGAATGAAAACTGCTCCAAGAATAATTGGAGGTAGTTCTACAGCCCGTTTCATATGTTTCCCTTTCATCAGTCTTTTCTCTCCATTCTGCTTTCAAAATATCAACGGAAAATTGCCCGCTTTGTCCCTGAATACCAAATTATCCTTCCTTTTGTTCAGAATGATCAATGCTCTCCACGAAATACCAGGGGACATAAGCCATGCATGGCCAACTTGTATTTTTTTTCTCAAGGATTGATCCGAAACTATAGGCAAAGCTTTAGGCTGGCTGGTTAGAAGAAGTTTCCTGTTTAGCATCATTTTTAAAAATAAATCTGGGTAGGGAGGGAGGATTTTTAGTGACCTGTGTGGATAAAATTATCAGTAAACCTTGCCTTAATAGTTGGGTTTCTGTTCTGAATAAAGTAGCTTGCATCCATCGTCCTTCTGCTCTATTGTTTGCCTTTATAATTGGAGGTTCAAAACGTTGGTTGGGGACAATTACGATAATAGACTCTAACCGAAAGCTGAATTGTCAAGTGTTAAACAAACCAGTCGTCTACTATAAAATATAGTTCTGGGCGCTTAGAAGCAAAAATGTAAAAAAAAAACGAACAAAACGCTGTTTACATGTACAATATGGCATTTAGTGAGGCAGCTCAAGAAGCTGTTGATCACACTGCTCTGCCGCATGTACACACACTCGTGATATAACTGATAATTTTTTCCAGAATATTACAGAGCTGAGGGATTCTAGCACCTCTGGTGCCTCATGCTCTAAATTGTAATCTTTTCAATATTTAAAATTTGAATAAACTTGGAACCAGCTAAATTTATCTCTCGATACTTTGAAGGCTAGCCATTAACAACGTTTGGCTCTGATAGGCGTCTGTCAACAATATATTTCCTTACTTGTTTTGTAACAGAACACAAAATTCTTGTAACAAAATTATCAAAAATACAGAAACATCCCGAGGAAAAATTCTTTCAGCCATGCATTAAACACCCGCTGGGCATAACAGGTTAAATTCCTGAGAGGTAATGCCCATAGAAATCTCAAAGTACTACCATCAGTAACAGATTCCGTACATTTGAAGACAATCGGAATATTTGAACATAGCCAAATCAACACTACCCACCATGTCAGTTTATGACAAATAATTCGCAAAGTGGAAAATTCCGCTCCGGAAGTAAAACGTGCAATCTCTCCTGCAATAATATATATAATGTTCTTCACGAATACTGACATATCTCAAGCTTAAAACCATCTAAAACATGCTGTCAATTTTAAAGGACAATATCTGGTCATTGAAAAAAACAAGGACTGACTTAGTGTAAGGCCATATGCATATAGCTCTACCTGTATCTTGTGTACCTAAACATTTTGGAAGGTTATGCATCAAAGAGACCTAATAGCTTCCCATTACATTGAGGTTATAATTTATGTATACCATAAATTTGAGCCTGATCAACATGTCAACTATTATGATCTGATGACATAAGAATAACGCCTCTCCGCCGAATGACCAATGCACATGTGTGTCTAGCTTATTTGAGGACGTTGTAAAAGTTAATGTCTATAGGTGTTAAATGATTCATTGTTTTATCAGTGTCACACATCCGTGCATTTGATCATAGTCATAACAGCTTTCATCATAGCATCTAAATACTATTATGCAACAACAAAACAAATAAGTTTAAATACAATTTTGATATATCGCGATCAGTAAGAGGCCAGCAACTAAAAAAAGCGAAATGACATTGGTGTCGCGGACTGTCATGTCTTCAAGCGATTAAAAGTGGAACTTCAACTCATCCCATCATCTTGAATACTCTACAATTACATGATTGTAGATTTGATCCACAGATTGATAATGTGTTTTGTTGGTTGCCCAGCCACGTTGGCATCAACTGTAATGCTGAGTTTGATAGAATGGCTGTAAGGCAGCCCTAGATAGTGAGGTTGATCCTGTTGGAATCCCATATAGCGATTGCAGACCCTCTATCTGTACATATGTGAGAAAGCTATTTCAGTCTTTATGGGATGCTGTGAATAGTAACAAAATTCATGAGTTAAAAAATGTAGGCTATACTCATCTGAACAGCTAGAAACGTTTCGATCAAGCCATGAGTAGGCGATGTAGAATCGATCACACACGATTAACTCACGAACATTTACTGAAAAAGGGCCAGTCCCAAGGTGCCACGAAGAACTCACAATGAAACATATTCTTATGGACTGTATAGATTTTAAAGTTGCAAGAGATTCTTTTTATCGAGCTACTATTTGAGGGATATTTTTGGTCGGGTGAGGGAGGAATGTGTCTTGGGTTATTTGAGAGAAATCGGTTTGTTGCATAAGTGTTAATGTATGTATGTTTTAATGTGTTGGATTACTTAGTTATTAACTTCAATACTATACTATATATAGCTGAAATATTGCTGAACGCGACGTTAAACCTTAATTCTCTCTCTCCTGATGTCGCGGATATCGACGAACAAATGCTACAAGCGATGGTTGGCGATGATTAAATGGTCACCATCACGGTGATTCTACTGTTGGCCTGCCTCAATTTGTTCCGCTGGTGGGAGTTGACGATACAGGTGCCAAACTGGTACACGTCATTGTGAAATGACTATACCTGCTGAGCGTATAGCACAATACGACTGGCGTAGCTTGCAAGCAGAGCCGGTATAAAACGAATGTCTAAAATAATTGCAATGTGTTGCAGCGAACCCCCTGACGTTTCAAGCAAACACCCAGTGTTACTGGTGGGGAATAGTGGTAATATTGTAGTTGTGGAAGCTGGATGACTGCAAACACGTCAATTGCGAAAGAGTTTAATACTATCTTCAGTTTGAAATTTCGGATTAGCAATTTCCGATTCCAAGAAAGGTTAATGTTCTAGGTGTACTGTACCTGCAATTTCAATAAGTAGCATCAGGCGATTCTGCCAATATTCGAACAGAAAATACATGGAGGTTTGCGATGCTCAGATATACATGATGCTAGGTCATTTTCAATTGCGTTAATTGTCACGGCTATGGCACGAGTCATTAGGAATTTATTTCTCTGGTATCTCCCGCTACCAGGAAATTCGTTATACTCTCTCACAGTGATGCATCGCACCAGCCGTGGTAACTTGAGACAGAGAGGGCTGTCTACATATTCACGCTGGAAGATTACCCATTTTTTCATTCTACTACAGAAAACGACTTGGATATTCATTCCTATAAGAGGTCGCTGATCAGTGATACGTTTTTGCCATAGAAGATCCCGTGGCTTAGCCCGCATCATCGACCCATCGACGGCCTATCGCTTCAAGAAAACCACCATGTGTTCATATTTATACATATAAATATTAGTATACTTTGTCATATTTTTTACATATTTATTATACGAAACCATGCATATTTCATAATCAACTTGAACACATTGTCCCTGAACATCAAAACACGCACAAAAAACACGTAATGTTACTTTCGCAGAAAAGGATACACATATTCAAACGTTTGAAGACTTCTGGTCAGATATGCAGATTTGATGCCAGGAACATTATGATGTATTGTCGATTCGATTTCAAGATTTGTCCACTCGATACACATTGGTCTTTTACTATTATAATAGTTTTGAAAATACATATGTGCAACTTGTATATTCTATTTACTTCCGGACAACTATTCATGGGGACATCTTGTCTTATTATAGCAGTGGAGTTATTAGTTGTCCAGCATGAAGTTCAGTCTCACGCTGTAATACGAATAAATTCGATTACATTTTAAAATTGTTTTCTGAACGTCTGTTGTTTGGACGTGTAAATAGTATATCTCTTGTTATATTTTTGTTACATGTATCGAAATTTCAAATATCGTATTCTTTTAGCTCTGTTTTTCGCCAGGTTCTTCTGATTACGACTAACACTGTAGTTATGCATGTGCACTTTTTTTTTATATATACAGCAATGTATTTCGCTTAAAAACAACCCTGATACACTATAAGGTGGAGCAAATAACATTATCCTGATTTTAAAATACAAACGTATGTAGAATTCAGAAAAAATATTTCGTCATGCTATATTACAATTTGGTATTTTGTAACACGTGGTTTATTGGTAGGAGCTGAATCTGAATATGTTTGTTACCAGAGTAATTTTGCATATTTAAATGTTAAAACTCGCTACTAAAATCAATACATACACATAGGCTAATTTCTTGCAAGAGAAATACTTTTCGATGATGCCGGCAAGACATCCAAAATGATGTTTCAGAGTGTCAAATCCGTATCGCTGATCCGTATTCTGAACCCACAATAGTTTCGTTGTAAAGCTGTTAATTGGATAATTATATATCTTTGTCGAGCTTTGGTCATACTTGCTTATATTAAATATAAATGGGGATCTTGAAGTACATGCTATTACAGCCCAGGTTATTCAGCGGAATTAAACACAAGATACGAAACGTAAACGCCATTGATCTTGCACGCAACGCTCGTATTTTGCTACATGTATCTGTATGCGATATTTTTATAGCCCAATTTGAGAAACTTTGAGTGGAGGCGCTTGTAGCATAGCCCTGTCATATAAGTTTCTGCAATACTATTTTGTGACATTGACTAAATTTCTCACATTTTACAGAGGATCCAGCAAATGCTACTAGGCGAGATATGTATACGCCCTGAATAAACTCACGAAGTTTGTTATTATCTGCAGTATCAGATAAAGATTGAAAGAGCTTTCAATCTTTTTTCTGTTTTTCGCCAGTTTCTTCGGATTACGATTAACACTGTAGTTATGCATGTGCACTTTTTTATATATACAGCAATGTATTTCGCTTCAAAACAACCCTGATACACTATAAGGTGGAGCAAATAACACTATTCTGATTTTAAAATACAAACGTATGTAGAAACGATACAGCTCACCAATCTCCAATGTACAAGTTGTCACAGCGAAACAGCTCACCAATTACCAGTATACGAGTTGTCAGAGTATTTCCATCATAGCTTATGCCGGTGCTAGGGGCCGTGTGGTCATATCATCCAAGTTGTCACATGAACAGGTACAATAAAAGCGTACCTGAGATACAACACATATCACGAATCGTTAGATTCTTGGTATGTGCTTTAGAATAGTTTTACCAGAAGACTATTCTGTGAAGTCATGTGACGCAGTCAGTATGTCGGCACCTCTTCCCACTTCTCTTATATGTGTTGTAATTTACACCTGTATATGGCGAGATTCTGCTGGTGGACGTTTCGTCCCCGAGGCCCGCCCACTGTACAGATCTGTTGGTCTTTGATATATGTTGGCACTTGTGGGAAGTTGATGCTGGGTCGACATTGGGCTTTACAGACTAGTCTTTTGCCTTAAATGCCGTCATTTACATCTGAGGACGATACAGCTCACCAATCTCCAATGTACGAGTTGTCACAGCGAAACAGCTCGCCAGTTACCAGTATACGAGTTGTCAGAGTATTTCCATCATAGCTCTCTAGATTTGTATCTAATACCGCTTATGCCGGTGCTAGGGGCCGTGTGGTCATATCATCCAAGTTGCCACATGTACAGGTACAATAAAAGCGTACCTGAGATACAACACATATCACGAATCGTTAGATTCTTGGTATGTGCTTTAGAATAGTTTTACCAGAAGACTATTCTGTGAAGTCATGTGACGCAGTCAGTATGTCGGCACCTCTTCCCACTTCTCTTATATGTGTTGTAATTCTCACATAAGCACAGATGGAGGATCTGAAATCGAGTCACACTGGAGTATTACTTCCCAGAAAGGGACAGTTAATCATGTAAAAAATGTAATCATCGTCTGTCGTCGACATCTCTCGTTTCATAAAGCCAGATTCCCCAGTATGCATAAATAGGTCTAAGAAGATGTGCCGTTAGGGATATCTGTAGTTTTCTTAAAATCCAGTGAGGGTATATATACCCGTCACTGTGTCATTTATATAGCGATTATCCACAGCGAGAAGACCGATCTGTAGCATTTGGTGAATGAGAAGGAACGCGCTTTGAATGATAGGGATTTGAAAGCAGCTTATTCATAAGAGAACATATACAGGTCAGCTTTAGGTATGTGCTTTAGAATAGTTTTACCAGAAGACTATTCTCTGAAGTCATGTGACGCAGTCAGTATGTCGGCACCTCTTCCCACTTCTCTAATATGTGTTGTAATTTTTACCTGTGTATGGCGAGATTCTGCTGGTGGACGTTTCGTCCCCGAGGCCCGCCCCCTGTACAGAGCTTTTTGGTCTTTGATATATGTTGGCATTTGTGGGAAGTTGATGCTGGGTCGACATCGGGCTTTACAGACTAGTCTTTTGCGTTAAATGCCGTCATTTACATCTGACGACGATACAGCTCACCAATCTCCAATGTACGAGTTGTCACAGCGAAACAGCTCACCAATTACCAGTATACGATTTGTCAGAGTATTTCCATCATAGCTCTCTAGATTGGTATCCAATACCGCTTATGCCGGTGCTAGGGGCCGTGCGGTCATATCATCCAAGTTGTCACATGAACAGGTACAATAAAAGCGTACCTGAGATACAACACATATCACGAATCGTTAGATTCTTGGTATGGGCTTTAGAATAGTTTCACCAGAAGACTATTCTGTGAAGTCATGTGACGCAGTCAGTATGTCGGCACCTCTTCCCACTTCTCTTATATGTGTTGTAATTCTCACATAAGCACAGATGGATGATCTGAAATCGAGTCACACTGGAGTATTACTTCCCAGAAAGGGACAGTTAATCATGTAAAAAATGTAATCATCGTTTGTCGTCGACATCTCTCGTTTCATGAAGCCAGATTCCTCAGTATGCATAAATAGGTCTAAAGAAGATGTGCCGTTAGGAGTATCTGTAGTTTTCTTAAAATCCAGTGAGGGTATATATATCCTTCACTGTGTCATTTATATAGCGATTATCCACAGCGAGAAGACCGATCTGTATCATTTGGTGAATGAGAAGGAACGCGCTTTGAATGATAGGGTTTGGAAAGCAGCTTATTCATAAGAGAACATATACACGTCAGCCAAAAGGGGTACACAATTAGGAAGCGTCTCCATTAATCGTATTTTCTTCAATCGCAAATTTTCTTTGGTTTTCTCGAAGAAATCCCGATCCTATCGGGAATTCATCTAGAGAATGTCGAGAAAATAAAATGGGAAAACCCAAATCGTTATACAGTCGTTTTATTCGTTCTTTTCAACACATCGAGAATGAATCGTTCTTTTTTTCGATCGAGAGAATGTCGAGAAATTTAGATCGAGAAAGCGTCGAGCGAATAACGCGAAACCATCGAGAGGCGAATGAATACAAAGCCGTCATTATCGGGCTAACAACTGTGTACGCCGCTGTGCGTGATTGCGCTATAAAGTATGTCAGGATAAAACTGAAATATTGCCGGCGCTTTTTGCAATGAAAAACTAACGTATCATGTCCGTTGTTATTTTAAAGAACTAAGTAGGATTTGAATATCACATCTTCATTGGCAACGATCTATTATTTTACCAAATTAATCAACGTAAGCAGATCCGTTCAGATTTAGCTTGAAGTTAAACATCTGACTAACCCATATGACCCATGAGTATAGTAGTATTTATGGTAATACGGTACTTTAAACCACATATTATCGCCGGCAGTTATCTTTTATATTTATAGGAAATAATCAACAATTAAATCATTTTTACGTGTGTTGCAACAGTAATTCATGTAAAAAGGACAAAGAGAATTAAGTTTATATTGGAAGTTCAATTTTGCCGACATTAAATGATTAGTATCCGGACTTTTCTGATCTTCCGCGAAGGAATAATAATGCGTACTCCATACATGTCATAAGGAATAAACACATACCGTTACATGATATTTAACGATGGACTGACTAGTCTATGGTTCAACAGAAAGTTTACGGCATTCGCCAGACAACATGGAGAGTAGCGACTCCTCTTTCTTCTTCACAGTTGTCGTCTACGCTATCAATGTAAACTGAATTGCCTGATCGACTCCTTCCTATACCACTATGTCAAGAATTTGACATAGAAACGCAACTAGGGACACAATAATGATAAACTTTACTGCTAATCGTTCACGCTAAACTTGAGAACGATAATCCCGAGGCTGAACGAGGCTTCCGAGTGGTAGCCTGGTTCCCTAGCTTACTTGTATAGGTAAGCAATGTGACTATGTGTTAGGGTACCTAGCTAGGCGAAGTCAATAGCGGCACTACTTCTATCGGTTTTTAATCGTTTTTTCTCCAATGGGAAAATTCTCGAAGGTTTTTCGACTGATTCTCGATGTTGTTTTTCATTCGAGAAATTTCTCTCAAATGAAAACCGATCAAAATAACGAAAGAAAGCCGACTTCGCGAATCTTTCGAGTTTTCTGAAAAAAAAACTCCTTTCGCTCCCACCTTTGAAAGACGCTTCCTTAATATCCATTGGGATACCTATACATGTATGTTGATATATGTGTGTTGTAAAATTTCACAGATATTAGTAAACAAGGAAACATCTCAAGAATGATATCCCCTGTGTGTAGTAGAGCTGAAGAATGCTTTGTCTTTGTATATTAATATAAACAATAGATAGATTTTTGAACACTGTTAATGTTAATGAACTACGACGTTCAATAAGGTCTTGAGTGATTGTAGAGTCGAGGAGTCCCATGTCTGTACGGTATGTGTCCTTGTATGTATATTGAATAAATGTACCCACAGGGTAGGAAAATAAAGAGGAAGAGCGATTTATCCATAAAATCACTCCATAAAGGGGAGTTGAACTCATTAGTCAAATGAAATATCGACAGCAGATGAACATACATGTATCTAACGAATATTAAGTCCATTTAGCAGGACACGAAATGGAATGTATGTCATCGAATGAGTGAAGCTCGAATGTTTTGAACTAAAAAAATGTGAAGCCTCATTCATGACTTTGAAAAATACAGTTAAGTTAGCGCAGATAGGTCAAAGTGATCGAAGGGAACTTACTTTTCTAAACCCAATGTTGCACTCTTAGTTATCCCCCCTCCCCAGTACTATATCATAATATGAGATCTATAAATATTCGATTGTAATGTTCCCAGAACATACTGATAATTAAGTGATCATCTCGCCGAAAATAAATAACAGCTTTCGGAATTGTGGAAAAGGCTTCAGTTGTATGAACATATCTTCCTACATATAAATTAAGGTAAACGTTGATTATCAGAATCCGGAAAGCGCAACAGTCGAGAAGACTTTCGCAAATCCAGGGGCCCGGACTTCGCTTCGGTATTTTCCAGACAATATCGTGACAGTGATTGAGACCCGGTCTCAACACGAATCTATTTGCAGAAGATAAAACTCTCAATGCGAGGAAACTTACTCGAAGCTTACACTATAAATTCACATGTTACAGTTTTGCTCATTAAAGCCGGATTCTCTTCCGAGCAATTTTCCGGCAAACGTTCCAAAATTTCTATACCCAAAACTGGCAGTATATGAGATAGAACGTATATTTTCTTTGTGAAGATATTTGCAGTTATCTTCTGGAGTTGTTTATCACTCGCATGAAGAAAAGTTCATTGAAAAGAGCTTGTTCCAATCTCTCATGATCGACAGTTTGAAAATACCCATAATGAGTCAAAGAATATGTTGAATATAACCAAAAAGGTTATGATGTAAAATAGCTCGAACTTCAATGTTCAACCCTTGTCCACAAAAAGAATTTCCGCGCAAATAACCGAAAGACATGTTGGGTATGACAGCACTAATTCATGAGATATATATATGAGCCTATGCCGGTTTGGAGGCTAAGAATGTCCAGTGGCCACGAGTGTCCGATTCCTATCTTCTATAACCCAGGTAGGACATATTTCTCCACATTAGGGACAAGTGTCCGTCCTTTGTTGCAATAGAAAAGAATATGAAAAGAGACACTAATCACCAGGACATTCTTATCCATCATATCGGTCCTTCATGAACATTGCTATCGATAAATTCTCGTTCTAAACTGTGAGGCAAAAGGTGGCACAATAGTCGGCACAATATCTGCAATTTTGAAGCCAATATTTTACAATTCAGACAAAGATGTATGCTAAAAGTCTCAAGTCTCATTTTTGCTTAAAATATACTTGTTTTGATTCAAAACAATTTTGTGGAAGGTCTATTTTATTGGTTGATATACTATCCGAAGCACCGGCATTATCGATATTATATTGAATAAACACTACCAATCCCTGTTTCCAAAACACCAAGGCGAACAAATGCTATGGTAACCATATCTCCGAAACGTACGGAGTACGAAATAATGGTGAACAGGTTTGCAACGATGATGTGAAATAAATTGCGAATTCGTGGGGAACCCAAATATTACAGAAGCGAATGCCAGTCCTTGAAGTGGTAATGTAAACAAACGCGCCGTTACCAAGCAAGCGAAACAATCAATGTAATAACAGTAATCGTCCACATACGATAAGCCCGTCCGATCCGCTCCTGACGGTAATATGGGAATGACTTGAATTCATCACCAACATTTCTATACCCAAAACTGGAAGTATATGCGATAGAACGTATATTTTCTTTGTGAAGATAATTGCAGTTATCTTCTGGAGTTGTTTATCACTCGTATGAAGAAAAATTCATTGAAAAGAACTTGTTTCAATCCCTCTTGACCGACAGTTTGAAAATACCCATAATGAGTCAAAGAATATGTTGAATATAACCAAAAAGGTTATGATGTAGAACAGCTCGAACTTCACGAAAGTGTAGCTTGAGAAACAAAAATCCGTGTGTACCTCGAATTATACAACAAAAGCAAATAAGTTACAGATAGTTTGGCAATATTTTCTGCATACTTTCACATACTATTTCTGCATACTTTCACGAAATGCGCTTGCATATTTTCATAAAATTAGCCTTGCATTCTTTGAAACATACTTCCAGCACACTAGTAATTAAGGGGGGTGGGTTCTCTACAAAACTGTCTAGCGTTCTTTCACCGGAACAACGAGCTGAGACTGGACTTCAACGGCTATAATATTTGAGACATTTTTAATCAAATTTTCACAAGTCGCTGAGTAGGCGATCATGGATCGGTTCATAATTGCGGTCATAAGAACACTGCTCGTGTTACCTTGGCCGAATATCACACGTTTTCTCACCAGAATACGGTTTGGTGATCTCATAGCACTATAGACAATGAATAATTTGCCCTATTTGCATGTTCAAGGGAGATGATGGGACGTGAGTGTAGTATTTATTTTGAAACGTGAAGACGCATTTCTTATAGTCAGCATCTACTCCATGCAATCTCACTGACTTTGAACAGTCTCAGATGCTGCTATAATTCTAAACTCATTTCACACAGGTCTGATTACTAAATATACTCGTTGATAATAAGGCAACGATATTGTTGAGCAAATATTACGCCTATACAAAAAGATGTGACGAGAATACGGCGGTGGATTCTCGGACGTAGCCTTAGTATCTCAGTCGCTTCAAATTTGAAGTTGATTGAAAAAAGCCAAAGTTATTTGACGGGCAAGAACAGTGGTAAGAAGAAGAAGAAAAAAAGGAGAAAAAAAAAGAAAAACTAAAAACAGGCTTCTCCAGGAATGCCTAATAAACCTGAAATAAACCAGCCTGTCCGTCACTTTTCATAACAATTATAACCATCCGACATTTTGACAAAAGAAAGCGTTGTTCTCGTGTCTAATGATTTAGGACAAAAACCGATGAACAGTTCTCATCGATCCCCAGTCATGATACTGGTTTCGTCATCGGTAAACATGATAGAAGTGTCAGGGAATTCAGTAAGATAGCCGTCGTCCCAGTTCATAGAAACCTTTTTATGACGCAGTGATAAGTAATTGTACACATGCGTATGGCAGAGTGTGTGAACATGGTAGTGTTCCAGATCTTCCGAATATTAATATTAATGCAATTCGATGTATCTTCATTGGCGATCGTGCGAACATTTTGCGGCATTGCCTCCCATGGCAACATTTTCCATGGTCTATGAATGAAAATCAATTAAGATGCCATATCTTGTTCATTATTATGGGGCCTTGTTATCTGTATGTGCGGTGATGTTTGCTAGATACACAGCCTGTTATCAGCGTCATCCTCTGCCCGAGCAAATGCAATTAATATCGTACTGAAAAACATCTTTGTGCATGTATCTCTAAATCAAGCCATTCATATTTTAAATTAGAGGGGCATACCCTTAATAAGGGTTTCGTTTCATTATACACCAGATCACTACATGATGTTGAACTCGATTTGGTGTCCTATTTAAATGTAGCAGATACATCGCCCAGGACAAAATTCTGAGTATAGCGATGAACTCTGTCGACCTGCGAATTGTGACAGCAACTGGAAATTTGACTATATCTGTTGTCATTTTCTCACAAACTTATATTGCATGCAATCAACTCGTTTTGTCGCAATTGTGTGAAAATGCGAAACGTGTGACAAACTGTGCTGCAACTACATCTCAAAATGTCTTAACTTTGAGCAAAACGCGCAGTGCATATCAACGTAAATTTTCTACGCAAGCAAAGCTTTGACGGCTATGTTGAATATACAATGCAAACAGGCGGACACCATGCTTTCTTAAAAAATAATATCGGTATAACAGATAAACTGAGCTTTTCCTCGTATGTCCAGGAGGGATAGCTGGAAGGAAATACTATTGTAGGTTCATTTATTAGCCATTTACAAGTTTCCGTTTTTGTTGAAAATGACTGCGAGCGAATTTTGAGGGATTCCAGAAGCATAATCTTGAACCCCAGGAAAACTCTGCGCCATCGAAAATTGGTCAGTCATATCACACTATCGAATCGCCAGTAATTCGCGTAAATCTTTCTGTTGTTTCAGACTTTCTTGAATTGTGTCCTATTTTGAGGTGGATGGATACTTTTGTTAGGAAATTCAGCCTGTTTTGAAAAGTTCGACAAATCACCATGTTGTCGCTCCATATATACCAGTTACCGTAAGAAGAAAAAGCTGGGTACTGTTTGCACTCTCGTGAAAAAAATTCTGGTGGCTCCATGTTTACTGCTTGTATTGAAGGGAAACTCAAATAGAAATATACTTTCGGCGTTCTCATGCACACTATCGTGGTAACTCAACATATCTGTGCTGTACTAATATAAAAAAGAGAGATCTGAAGTTTACGGGAGAAATATTAAAAGAAATAATATGCTTGGGCTTATATTTACCATAAAGTTTCAACAGGTGGTTTTCTTTTCAGATTGTATTATATCATCCAGAAATGTGGCAATTTATTATTCTACCTCGAAGGGAGAATCAGACGTTCAGACGCACCCCCCGTTGTTATTTTGCTCTTATTTCCGAAACGACAGAAAATGGAGAGCTGAGATTCCTTAACGTTGTAGATTACCATTTGAGCCTATTTGCATGATCTCCGACCAGAGGATCCCAGGTAAATTCAAAGTGGCGGCTATGTTGGGTATCAGAAGTGTGATATTTTCGTCAGATTTCTTCAAAATGTGTGCTGTTGTGCATGGAAAGTTGACGGAAACCTTTTTTGTTTCATATCTGATTATTATTTACTAGTTTATAAATAGAACAAAAAGCACAAAAACGAAAAAAAATAAAATTGAACAATCTGACCAAAAAATCGTTCAAAAACTGGCGTCACTGTGACGTCATCGTAGCGGCCATCTTGGCTTTGGTTACATTTTTTTGTAGAACTTGACCCAAAGATATAATGTGGTAAGTTTCAGCCCTCTAGCCTTCGAGATAGCGGAAATATATAGGGGCGAGCCCTTTGCGCCCCCATCCTCAGGCTGCGGTTCACCCTAAATCGCCCAGGTCAGGTTTAAACCGTGTAATTAGTTGTATTTGTTAATCATCTAACCCTGGTTCAGATAACGCATTGTAATTGATGGCGCCATAACTCATACATTCCAGTCACCGGTGTTAGTTAACTGTTCAAAGTATAAAATACAAAATTGAAACTGGCACACATTACTTCCTATGAGCAATGAGCACAGAAAGCATTGCAAGAACGGAAACGGGAGGATTACATTCACGAATGAGCTAGCCGACAGGGGAGATCTGAAAGAAGAGAATAGCGCTTCGAGCATCCACCGATGTTTTATTGGAACAGTGTGAAGTAGTAACCCCCGGGAGTAATTCAAAAGGAGCATTTTGCTCCGGCACGCAACTGAATTGGAATCTTTTTAAGACAATATTCATGTGTTCATATCGCAACCCAATTGCTAAGGCAACCTTTAAACTTGACAACGAATATCATATGGATTAAGAATACAGATCACGATACGGATTGGACAGTTTTGGAACATCATGAGGTCTTGCCGGTATCATTGAAAGCTGTTGACCGATTCTCTCTTATGTATACTATGATTGTCTTTATGAATTTAGTGCTAATGCTGCTATATGGAATATGGAATAAGTCTTTGGATTATGGACGCGGATATTCGTTAATGGACGACCAGACGCTTGTAACTAAAATTTTATCATATTTCGTCATATCTCCAATATGTCATATTCAACATATGAGGTGTTATAAATTACCGGAGGTAACGTCGACTTGTTTTATTCCAGTGTCGAAATATTGTTTTAATAATTCACATTTGGTATAGCGGTACTCAATCGTTGCTCGTTAACAATATGCCCTTGACAATGCAAGAATACATGTAGAATGATTGAAAGAAACCGGAATGGACAGGCAGATATATCGAGAAATACATTTTACCCTTACTTGCTTTATTAGGAGAGAATCCAGTGGTAATATATAAATTATTTCATGAATAAATGTGAGTGCCGTTTCGAAGAACAGTTCATGGTGCTACGGTATATAAATCCCATTCAAAGCGTTGGCTTGACACGTTCTTTCGGAAAAGGTACTGGTCAATATCACTGATATTGACCCTGATTTCCAGTTCTTATTAGAGCTGGCCGGTCTTAATTAAGAGGAATTTTAATTGCTCTTTTCTGCAATTTCCACCAATGCTATTATCGTCACTTGGTCCACTTAACAATCCCGTAAAATTGCTATGAAAATTCGCATTTGTTAAGAAGGAAAGCAGCTACAATTTATTCCTACGAAGTAGGCTACAGATCGCAAATTGTCCGGTAATGAGTCAGTCAGTCAGTACATCCGAATCCTTTCGTCGCCAAAATAAGGAGAACCGTTGACATTAGAACCTTGATTTTTGGCATGAACGTGCATTATGGCATTGTTACGAGCAAGTTCTGAGTTGACCGAATTCTGATTAAAATTTGATTTATAATTATTTTTTTAATTATTTATTGATGGCTCAGCGAGTACACTGTCGTGCCCATCGGGAAGCCTTGGCTGTATGTTTCACTGTATACACAGTGGTGGAATATGCCATCCGTAATTGTTTTTTTGATGAAATAGGAAATGCTAATTTTCCATCATTTGTTAGTGCATTTATCTACACCGCTATGCCAGCCTTAATAAACACAATTCAGTATATTGTTATAGATACATCTAAACTGTGGCCTTTAACGTATATCCTATTTCCCATCCAAACATTTCATCACTGACCACAGCAGGCTTCAAATTCAGGTCAGATTACCCACTGATGGTGAAATATCCTAAATCAACCAATTAAGTCAGCCTGGTGCAATAACCCGGCAGAAGAAAGAAAGATGTGGTATCATCCTTCAGATTAGTCTGTGTGAGCGACAATGATAACAGTTTACTGAGGGCGAAACAAAGCCATGACGGCATGTTTAAAGGGTCTTCTTTTGGTAGAATTTAACTAGATAAAGTAACTTTGATCATGATGAACTTGAGTTTTTTTTTACCTCTTGAATATTGACTAGGCCTATATATCACACTTGGATATAATTTAAACAAAACATTACATGTGCAAACAAAATATGTCTAAATTTTTCTTGTCATTTCAAATCTTGATCCATTTTGATTCCTTGATTAGGGGATACAGAATCACTGCCACGGAGTGTGTTGGTGTGTCACAGCAATGCAATTCCGATTCACACAACGAAGCTGAGGTGGTTTAACGTTTATCAATGAAGAAAATCACCGATCAACCGCCATAGAATATAATGTGAAACAAGAAAACCGTACATTTCATCAGATTGCCGATACCCAAAATGTGTTGTCTCATATATCTAGATAACAACGTGATGTAGAGACGCTATTTATTCGTCTTGTACCGGTTATGCCCAGGAGAATGACATAGAATCATTATTATCTTGTGCAGAGAAGGTGTTGGTCTTGAGTTGAACTACCGTAAACTACATAAATGCAACCTTTCTACTATAGTACTATATATAAAAATATGTTGTATTGTTGGGAAAATAATGCGATTCAAAACGTTGTTTTGATCCTGGACAAGGGCACTGAAAACCATTAAAGAGATGTAAATGTATTTTCACACGTAAAGCTTGAAATCTACTGAACCTTTATTATTTAATCTGTTTCCTTTAGTTAAAATGAAGGCGCATTAGAAGACTGTTACCAACAAGTTCTGAGCTGACCTACTTTTGATGAAAATTCCTGGTGATTTTTGATGAAAATCACTGGCGATTCTGACTTGGGCGGTGCCCATCTTAATATAGGCAGGATTTCAACTGGGGGTGGGGATTTCCAAGAGTTGAGTTCGCGTTCGAGTCCTAATGCCTACTCTACTTCGTAGGTCCTGTGACGTTAGTCACACTGCTCATGTAAATATCTCTTCTAAATTTTTCGTTAGAAGTGAAATGATAATTTTTAATTGCACGCTCCATCGTATATTCCTAAGTGTTTGCACCAGACCTGCAATATTTTGTACTCTCTCTCTCTCTCTCTCTATATATATATATATATAATTCAGCGACGGTTCTCAAGATTGTAAGCAGTTATGATTCAGTCTTCACATTCGGTACTTGCAAAAATGGATTCTATTGAGAGACAGGTCTATTGAACCGTTACAAAAACCTATACGAGTACATGTTTCTCATTGATAGGTATGCCTGGCGCTTGTGTGGATTTTTGTTCAGGAAGCCGTGGTTACCATAATGCACTGTAAAAATATTTTGGAAAATTCCGTATTCTGAGATGGCATTACCTCTATTCCGGAAACAAAATTGAAGTTGAAATTGCGACATTAACTACAAGTGGAAAAGGTAAAAACATAGTGGAAATAATCTCAACATATCTTTCGTATGAGCTTGTATATATTACACCGGAGTAGACGAAAGTAAAAAATTACATTCCTTTTGACATGATCAAACCATTTGGCGAGTAGGTTCCACGATTTCTTCACTACCTTATACGAAATACCGTGTTAAGAGGGTCGATCTCGAGGCGATGTTATTTTACCGGAAACTGAAACGATTTTTACGATTTCTACTTAATAGTATTCTTGGGCGGTGCATCTTAATTCTGTCTAGAATCCTATCAAACAAGTAATACGCTTCGATCTATGCTGGATCAACACAGGAAATTGTGAGAATTAGTTACATCCCGAACGGCGACGCGGTGAGTTCGGGAAGTTTTTTGATTGCTCATTTAAAAATATATATTACGTCTGATAATTAGGAAATCTCAGCCGTGAGACTCGCCAGTGTCCCCGCCAAAGTGGAGTATTTTCTCTCTATTTTGTTCTGCGTATCTCCCTTTCATACGGTATGAAAGTGTCGTCACCGCTGTCAGATCGTGGACGAGCAAATGTTCCCCGGCTGGAACTAATCGAAGCAGCTCTTTCAAGCATTAATATTTATTGATAAATTAGTGCCAAAAAAAGTAAAATTAAATTAGATCAGTGAAAGAAGAATATTCTGGAACAAGCATTTGGCACTCAATAGAAGTATGATTACTTAAATTTGCCAGGGGCTCTATCAAAATAATCAAAACGATACAAAATGGTTAATACAACTATATTCAACATATTCTAAAAAGAAAATTTCTCTCTAAAATAGTGATTTGGAGGTGATTGCTTTGAAATTAGTTGAGTTTCACAGACGTGTACCGTTATTGTCCGGGAGTCATGCACTCAAGAGAACATGTCATTCCGTTGCACCCCCGCGTATATTTTGTTTGACTTCTTTTTCTAGAAGATCAGCATCTCCCGGTCAATTAAATACCTGATGTAGATATCTACGGTGGAGCCTAAGGTTGCTACATGCATTTGTTTGATGCTGACTGGTTTTGAAAAAATTAAAACCGGAATGGGATTAGATGTAATTCAGCGCTCATATTTTTATTTTCCATGCCCTTCGCGATGTGAAACTTACATAAGTTTACCTCCGAATAATAGTCTTTCAGATAAAATAATTCGAATTTCTCTACCTAATTTGGCAACGTCATAGTGACGTCATGAGCTCGGGGAGCCTTTCTCTCGTGATTTCTGGGGAATATTTTCTCAGTAATCCCTTCTTGATGGTATTTGACATATAATCTTGAAAGATATATGTCTCCCGTTTAATTCTAGATCAGATGCGTCTTTCTACTAATTCCCGTTTGACCTCAGGATGTATTCATATAGATGTTCTCCGGTTAGGACATCTTAAAACCGAATGGGGGTAGAGTGATTATCGTACCATATTTTCTTTAGTTTGCGGTTTATCATTCTGAAATTCTCCACGCATTGCTTTTGGATATTGACCTGAAAGATAGAGTAATCAGACTTCTGGTAACTGCTTTAGTTTCTTCACTATGACGTCATGAATCTAGAAATTGTATTTTTCCTTTGTGTTTGATTATCGGGCCTTGTTCTGTTTTTTCTTTCTTTATTTCTATAAATTGAAACGCTTATATCTGGATAGTGTTTCAAAAGGGTTTATTTGAAACAAGTTTCATAGGGAAATGAATTAATATGATTTTATGGGTGACAAACTAATAATCTGGCCTGAAATAAGACATCAAAAAACAAAATCTGATTGAAAGTGACCCACATAAATCTGGGTTAGTTGGAATTGGAATATTATGGATTAAGAATACTGATCAGCGATACGGATTTGATATTTTGGGAACATCATGATGTCTTGCCGGCACCATTGAAAACTGTTGACCGCTTCTCTCTTGCAGGAAACAAGCCTATGTTTATGTATTCTATGATTGTCTTTTTGAATTTGCTGCTAATACTGTTATATGGATTATGGAATAGGTCTTTGGATTATGGACGCGGATATTCTCTAATGGACGACGGCTGGATTATGAATTACGAACTAGACGCTTGTAATTCCTCATGTCTCTTGTCCACTCAAAGTTGCATTGTGAAAACTTGGTATATCATGAATTTTGCATGGGTTTTCGTAACGTTGATACAACCACAGCAAGGGGCTGTGAGGAAACATTAATGCAAAAGGGGAGTTTGCTTGTTAGGTCTTTCCATTTCCAATGGCTAGACCTATTGTTATTTTTCGGATTATTATTATCTTCTTATTATTCTGTTTTTGCAACAGCGTCCAAACGGTTAGATATACAGCTTAGATATCTGGCACACTTGAATATACTGGTCTCAATTTTGACCTTGACCGAATATTGAGCAAACGCATAAGGCGATCCAGCTGAAATTTAGAATGTAAAAGTTTGCAGATGTACCCAACAAAATACGCAAATAAAATAAGTAGGTCAGACAAGCAGTTATTGAGTTATCTCCCCCTGAAGGCGGTTTGTTTGTTAGCAGAGTGCAGCCAAAGTAAAACAACAGATCTTTATAAAACTTGGGAGCTCGTAAGTCTTGTATGTGGCCATGCTGTAGTTATATTTTTGAATTGTTACGTAGCAAGAAAAAGCTCTCCACTTTAATGTTTTTCAAAACCCGTTATTTTAAAAGGAAATAAGGTACGGCAATGATACTCCTAAAATTAATGAACACTTCAATGACCGAAAAGGATGTGACCTTAAATTTGACCTTTGACCTCCAGGAGCGTCTCTATAGGAGTGCAAATTTTGGTGGTCCAATCTTGAATGGCTAATGCGATCAGCCTGAAAATGAGGTCACGTGACCTACATGACGTCTCACGGTGAGCACTTGTATCAGAACTCGACCTTGACCTTGAAGTAATAAGCATCCAAATATCGAAAGTACGGCTTCCATTTACTGACAAAAGTAACACAATGACAGCCAAGAAACAATGACACAATAGTGAGCTCAATGTTGTCGCTACTTATAAAACGATCCTATGTGACCTTGACCTTGAATATCGCACAATGTAAAAAACATTGTTCGCGTTTTTCTGAAGAAATACAACATGCAGGAATCTGTAATTCAGTACATTTGTACCCCATGATACAGGAATGACGTCACTGAATTTTCAACCTGACCTTGACCTTGGTTCTTGAGACAGTTTTGCGTCTACAGGGTTATAGCTCAAAAACTGTTGAGAATTTCAAGTTGAAATTTGCACATGAATGTAGGTCATTATATGACGTAACAGAAAAACATTAGACGCCATCAAGAGATACCAGTCAGAATAGAACATAATTAGCAATTTGTGAAATTTACGCTTTATTCAAATTTTGCGAAAAGTATGATACCAATCATCACTATTTTTGAGTATTATTGAGAGAATATATATATGTATTCGCCTATGAAATTTCAAGAATGTAGCTTTGATGTGTTTAGAGATATTTAAAAAAAAACATTTCCCCAAACTATTAAACCGTTGAATGGTTATCTCGCCCTGTTTGTGGTCATTTGTTGATTTCATCTATTCAATGGGCGTTATCAATTTCGCTATAGAGATTCGGCGATAGCATTCGATGCATCCCGTGTTCGCAATTAAATAAATGTCTTGTCACATGACGGGGCTGGTTCAGTTTTGAAAACCTTATATTTCTTGAAACACAATGGGTACGGACTTCTAATTTGTTGCCTGTTACTTCCAATAATGAGTTATTTCGTTGACAATGACTCCGTACCGATAATAGTAATTGTTGAAAACCGTTAGTTTGAAACAAAACAGCGTAGACAGATGCTCAGCGATACTGGTATTCCAAGACGAACTAGGGGAATAATTATTGCTCAACCGGAAGTAGGCGCGCCTGTTCTTCTGACGGCAAGCGTACGAATATAGCTATTTTTCAAGCAAGTTCGTCATGGCAGTAGGCATAAAAGTGCCTAGAACGAGGGAATATTTGCTCTCGCCGTTTATGTGGAATGTTCTGAGATAAAATACGAATGGATCCGCACAAAGAAGGTATTAAGATTTGTTTTCTAATTTAAGAACAATACCCAGTCAACTAAATTGCGCGCCAGAATACATGAGTGAACCGGTTGACGACTGAATCTCGTGGTTGTTTCGCACGATTTGTAGACACTAGGCTGAACTTTCTGGTACAGGTATTCAATTTTGATAGAGGGAATATATTTATGTGTTTATTTGTGAAATTTCAATATTATAACATTGTTTTGAAGATATAACAAAGCAATTTCCCCAATTCGTGTATGCTATTTGCCTATTACCCGTCAGGTTAAACGCTTTCGATATTAAGTAGTAGTTGATTTCATCCATCTAATTGTATAACGCAAGATCAGTTTCAAATAGTTATTAATTGGTTCTACATTGACAAGGCGTGAAGACCTGTATGTAATCCGACACACCAATTCCTTTTTCGACTGTTCCAACCGAGTCATCCCGCGATTACAATTAAATGAACGTCGTCTTAGATGCTGGAAGGAGCTGCGAACCCTGATGATCCCTCTGTAAGCCGTGATGCATTATGTATATTTGTCAATTAAATTGAAGGTGTTCAATATTAAATGGGAGGTGTTCAATTATCATTATATCGACATTGCATATGTAACACGACAAGAACTTAATTTACAATGAAAGGACACCTTTGCGAGAACGTTATGGAAAGACTGTGTCATTGTACCAATACTGTCTATTTTTTTTTTTTTTATCGAGCCAGTAGCTTTAGCTGCGGAAAGCTCGATATAGGTGCCACAATGATGTCCGTCTGTCTGTCTATCTGTCTGTCTATCTGGCTGTCCATCTGTCTATCTGTCTATCTGCAGGACCACGTAAATGTAAAGTTTTGGACTTAAACTTCTCTTCTTGTCCACAGCTTCTCCGTCTCACCTATGTCTCCTAAACTAAGACCAGTCCGACCCCTCCCCAAACTTTCATATATTCCAAATGCTTACATCTGGCTACACTTGTTGAACTCATCCACTACCCTCGGGGAGCATGTCCCCATCCCTGGGTCACCAAGCCCCACCCTATATCTCCTAAGCCGAGCCTTTCCCGAAGTCATACCCTCATATAGTTTGGAAGCTCAGATTATCCTGTACACTTATTCAACCCACCCATTACCCCCGGGAGCATGTCCCCACCCCTGGGGCGCCGAGCCCCACCCTATATTTTCTAAACTAAGCTTCGCCCGACCCCATACCATCATATTTCCCCGCAGCTTACATGATCCTACACCTATTCAACCCATGCGCTACCCATGGAAGCATGTCCTACCCTCGGGGCACCATGCCCTATCATCTCCTAAACTAAGTTTCGCCCGATCCCACATGCTCATATTTTCCTGGCGCTTACATCATACTACACTTATTGAATCATATTTCAATTTCTAATTTTATATCTCTTTTTGTGATACTAACCTATTAGTAGGGATGAGATGCAGTGTATATTGTATATACAGGCATACGTACCAAATCACCTAGAGTATATTCCTTCATAGTACATGCATTTACCAATAGTTTGATGACATTATAATTTTATTTCAGAAGTACAATATCAAAATAACCGGCGGGGGAATCCCGCAGAACCAAATCCCTGTTAGTTCATAATTTCGTGTCGCCTTAAATGAAGGACACCATTTCCTTCAATTTGCTATCAAATGCTGCTTTACCCTAAAGCCTTTGTGCGAACCATATTTCTGTCCACACATTTAACTTACTATATTAATTAAAACTGAGTTTTAATCAGTTTGTGATCTCTCAGTCTTTACCAATGCACATGATTATGTAGCATTACAGTGTGATTGGACACAGTTGCCATTATATTCTTTAATTTACATACAAATGTGAGGGTTTACCACAGTGCTGGTGTCTCGTCGCATACTTAAAATGATAGCTTTACTCCAACTATTGCATTTTTAATAGCTTTGTCAGAAACTAGATGTTTTTTGTTCACCTACCTGTCATCACACAAAGTTACGCCAAGAACGTGCTCCAAATTGCACACCTATTGTTCCTAACTATACATGTACATGTATTCATCAGATCTACGCAATGAGATGTTTAAGCTTACTCTGAAAAAGAAATGTAATCTTTATTTGAAGTTATAATATGGTTCCTCCTTCAATCCAACCTCAACATCACTGACATAGAAATCATGTTTTTAATAAATGTATTGTTATTTTGAATGTTGTGCATTGCTAATGATGTGCAACCTCAAATGATGTGCCACCATGAAGGGCTCGATCTTTTTTGCGAAGCTGCATGTTTTTTCATTTGTTATTATTGTATGTGTACATATGTCTGTTATATAAACTTTTCGAACAGTAATAAATAATAAACCCATTTTCTCTCTTCATTTTTCATCCTCTGCCGCTTTTACTATTCCTTTCTTTCATGCATCACACGTGTATGTATATGTTAACGTCACCAGGTACCTAGAATAAATAGAAGTAAATGAAAAACATTTGATGAATTTTCACAAGTAGGGTGTATTTCTTATGAAAATCATTATATATTGAACTGTAATGTTAAATTGTAATTATATTATAGCACTATTTTTTGCAGTCATTTCTCTATGTTGTCTAACGTTTCTCGCATAGTACCATTAACAGAATCACTTCCATTTTCCACATTCTCCTAGTGCAGCTGAGAAAAACTATCACAGTTTAATATTTCGCACATTCTTCGTTACGGTATGTATAAGTTTGCGATCGGTTCGATGACATCGGTATGATTTCAATGGCAGCCTTGATGAATCGCCTTTTTCTTAAAATTACCCCGATATACATGTCCCAGTTGCAACCGCTGCAGTTATAGTCGTAATCCATGAATTTAATCCGTGAATCCATTAATGAACTTTATTAACAATGTATAGCTGAATGATATCTGTTTGATATTTACTATTTATATGCATTGGGAATCAAGTAGATGGGAATGAATTGTGTATGAGAATGTCTGTTATTGTATACATTATGTTGAACCGTTTACCAATTGATCAAGAAAACCTGAATGCTTTCTCTATGTTTTCTTGTATTTCCTGTTGATATGGAGCTGCTTTCCTCATTTCCCAATAGAGCTGCTTCCCTTATTTTTTTTAAATCAGTGAATCAGTAGGTGTTCATACGGATAATGGTCGGGTACTAACCATTGGTATTGATCAACATGTATACTATGTTACCGAGGGTCAACTGACTCTACCGAAGGGAACGCGAACAAAATGTTGAGTAATGACCAACGGCAATACATTGGCACAGTGCTGTCACGAAATGGCTTAATAAGTATGTAATTATGCCCACTGCTTCCTGCGCAACCACAGTGTGTCCTATCTATCAATTTACATGTTGAGGAAAGGCTCCGAAGACATGAATTTCATATCACCAAGTGATATCGCATCGGCTTACCACTTGTGTAATAGGTGTTGCCTTCAATAATTTCGTATCCTATGTTAATTAAGAACGATCGGTTAACATCAAAATTTCGTAGAAAAAAATGTATAATAAGGACGTAAGACGTTTCCCAGTTGAGTTCCGAAACAATGCAAAATGGTGTATCCGTGACGATTATAGTTTCGTGTTGCCCCGCATGTCATCGACGTAGGTGTTGATGTTGTGGTAATCTTCATGCCCACACATTTCCGTGTCCACGTAGTTTTGAGACAAAGTGGCATGGTTATTCGCCTGAAGAAAAGGTTCTCCCCATCGCCAGGAAACGACCTTAGTCTATGTAATTCATGAACGGCAATAAAGCTTTGGACGAACATCCTGTTTTTCAATATGAAGATTGGACTTATACTCATATAGGAGGCCAAGGGTGCCTCGGAAATTCTGGAATTCTGGAACGGACATTGCTTTTTGATGGGGATATGGGATTGGCTTACAATTGTATTGAAAACTAGGACCCCCTCCCCCAGATGGATGACGTAGATATTACCCGGCCAACAATCTTTCGAACACTCAAATCGTGGTTATGACATGGTTAGAAGACTGAAGTAATTCCACGGAACAGTAGTACAATGCATGTACAAGTCCTGATAAAACAGGGTATAGACTACTCTGCCTGTCCTTCTGATATTTTGAATGCTGACCAGAACAGTGTTACTTCTAGCGATTTATTATTGAAATCTCGTACACCATTAAGATGTTTCTTTCATTTAGCAGTGATACTCATATCATTAGATCATTCCACTGCTGGAAATACGAAGAACAAATGAAAGATCAGAGATGTGTGATTCAACATATTAGACCGTTAACGTTCAGTATCTATACACTGACATTGTGATCTGTCTCTTTTAATAATCGTATGTTAGCATATAGTGTCTGTAGAGGTCACGGGTATGGCTACCAATATGCGTGCAAACCGCAATTTCCCACATTTGTACAACACAATTTTCAAAACGGAATTTGAAGTATACTTCATTTATTTTTTTGCCTTTCAAAACTGACAGCTGAAAAACATGGATTATAATCCACATTATTGCTGTCGAATATAACCCAAAGCGAAATCACTTTCCCGAAGCATAATGGCTCGATAGATAGTTGACAGTGGATATGATCGAACTACTTTAGATTTATCAAGAATTGCTGTATATTCCCCATTCACTTTTCATCTGCTCATAGAACTCGCAAGTGATAACGGAACAATATGTCCTGATGTATCAACATGTGGTCATTTTTCTTATCATTAAATGTCTCATAATTTCTTTTTGTATTATTACAAGGTATTATGCCATCGTGCACCCACTCGGAGCCATGAAAATCCACAGCACAACCAGAACGCGTAAGATACTAGCTGCAACATGGATCATACCTATTATATTAGCATCGCCTTATGTCTACTGTCGAAGTTTTCCTGTAGTTATAGTCAGCGAACTTGGAAGGATATCTCGGCAAATCTGCAACGACAAGTTCGACGATATCGACTTCGCATTATTTGGAGAGGATGGCAACGGCGGAAAGTTTCGCAGGGGTTTCTTCATTTTTCTCTTTGTCTCTATTTACCTTATTCCGATGATCGTGATAGCGACAACCTGTGGAAGGATAGTAATCTCCCTTCTCTCACCTATAGAGGTCAAGGGTTTTTCCCCGGGAAAAACTGAACAACGACTCAAACACGAGGAGAACAAACGAAAAGTAAGTACTTGATCACTATCGACTGCATTCACTTTCATCGCAATTGCAGAAGTCCCGTCATATTTCGGATTTCTGTATATTTGTGGCATTATGCGGTCCAATAACACCAAGCTTTTGTCATTCAGATATTATCAGGTAGTCACGCTTTTCCAGGTTCACATTTTTTCATCTAGACAGACGTCAGTTATGCTAAGCGATACAAGTTACGCCCAGTAAAACACAACATACAGTGGTGGTGAAAAAAAAATGCTGGCTTGCAGACAAGAAGTCACAAGACCGCACATGCTAATTTATCTGGCTGCTTAGTGCATCCCAAAAACCAAAAATGATTCATCCGCTGATTTGTATCTCATCCACGCTTTTATTTAGTTGTTCACGTGGACACATTGATTTACAACACATAACAGAGAAGTGGGAAGAGTTGCCGACATACTGACAGATTACAACACATATAAGGGAAGTGGGAAGAGGTGCCTACATCCTGACAAAGCCACATGACTTCACAGTATAGTCTTATGGTTAACCAATTCTAAATCACATACCAAGAATCTAATGATTCGTGATATGTGTTGTATCTCAGGAACGTTTTTATTGTACCTGTTCATGTGGCAACTTGGATGACATGACCACACGACCCCTAGCACCGGAATAAGCGGTGTTAGATACAAATCTAGAGAGCTATGAAGGGAAGTGGGAAGAGGTGCCTACATCCTGACAAAGCCACATGACTTCACAGTATAGTCTTATGGTTAACCAATTCTAAATCACATACCAAGAATCTAACGATTCTGGACATGTGTTGTATCTCAGGTAAGCTTTTGTTGTACCTGTTCATGTGGCAACTTGGATGTGACAAATGGCATGACCACGGGGCTCCTAGCACCGACTTGAGGGGTATTAGATACAAATATCCGTGAGCGATGATGTAACAGCCCTCTCCAGTCATCTGATGAAAGTGATGAACTATGTGACCGTTGCATTAAGGAAACGGTCTAAACAGGGAAATATTTAATTTAGTAGAGTACAGGTTCTTTAGTATTCGTAACACAAATCTGTTAGATCCGATGTCGATTAAGCTCATCCTGCACCTTGTTAACTACAATGACATTGATTTGTACAGAGTGTATGCATCGGGGACTAACACTCAAATTTCGCTTTATACAATGGCGGAAGAAAAGATGCCAGTGCACCGACGATAAGTCACCTCACCCCATAGGTCAATATTCTTACTGCATAACGCATCCCATGGTAGTCTTGTGGCATATCAGCTTCAGCGAGTACAATTACAAGCGTCTGGTCCGTCATTCATAATACAGCCGTCGTCCATTAAAAACTATCTGCGTCCATAATCCAGAAACCTATTCCATATTCCATAAAACAGTATTAGCACCAAATTCAAAAAAGACAATCATAGTATACATAAACATAGGCTAGTTTCCTGCAAGAGAGAAGCGGTCAACAGTTTTCACTGCCGGCGCAGGACATCATGATGCTCCAAAAATATCAAATCCGTATCGCTGATCAGTATACTTAGTTCATAATATTCGTTGTAAAGTCGTCATCTGAGAACAATATATCTTAGTCACGCTTTGATTGTGTCTGTTCATATGGACACGGTGGGGATCTTGAAGTACATGGGTTCATACCGCTCCTAGCCCCTAGCGGAATTAGACACAAGTTACGAAACGTACCGCCATAGATCTTGCACGCTACGCTCGTATTTGTCTATCAGCATGCGATATGTATCGCCAAATTTGAGAAACTTTGAGTGTAGGCGCTTGGAGGTATAGCCCTATTTCATAAGTTTCTGCAATGATGTTTTGTGACGTTGATTAAAATCGTCACATTTAACACAGGATGTAGCAAATGCTACTAGGCGAGATATGTATACGCCATATGCAGGTCCCACTGGAACATTTCTGTCCATAAAGGGATAGTTTATGATGTCGAAATTGTAATCATCTCTTTTGTCACAAAGTCGAGGAGAGAGAACGCAATCTTCATTTTATAGAGATGTAGGTTTAAACATGATGTGACTGTTGTGCTTTCTGTCGTTTCCTTCAAATCCAGTGAAGGTGGATATATATCCTACACTGCCTCATTTATATAGCGATTATCCACAGCGAGAAGATCGTCTATATAACGTTTGGTGAATGAGAAAGAACGGGCTTTGGATGGATTGGTTTTGAAAGCGCCTGCATATACACATATTCCTAAGAGCACAGATATGGATCAACCAACAGGGGTGCACAATTAATACCCATTGGAATATGTTGTTGATATATTGTGTTGTCAGATTTCACATATTATTTTTAATGAGAAATTCAAGCAACGCTATCAACAAAGAAACATCCCATGAATGATATCTCGTGTATGTAGTAGATCTAAAGTATGCTTTATGGCTTCTGACATTAATATATCTACGATCAGTTTTCTTGAACATAGATACTATTAATGAACTTAGCCGGTCAATAAGGTCCTGATGAGGGATTGTAATATACAGAGTCGAGAAATCCCATGTGGATACATATACCAGGAGACATCAAATATTGGTACTGATAATACCCAAACCCACATTGTCTATGAAAGCAGCAATGATCCCACTGTTGAAAACACTAAGCTACAATGGTACTAAATAAATCGATGCGAGACATTAAGAGCAATTCGTCTTTGGCACAACTTTACATATTTTCGCTCCCTGTATTAAGAAAAACACTGCCATTGGTACCTCGCACTACCGAGAAATCTATCTGCTACCATTGATCCAGCGCAACTCTGGTTCAAATGCAAGTCTCTGAAATAACTTTATATGGCAAATCAACGTGGAAACTCAGTCACCCTAGACATTCAGGCGAACAGAAGTTAAGGCGATGGAAAGTGTGAAAAAACTGAACCGTGTATATAATCACCGCGTGGGGGAAGAGTACACCTTTCCGATCTGTTTCACCTATCTGAAACCAATAACTTTTATGAAATCCGTTTGTATTTATTGAAAGTAAGTATACTGATTCGCTTCAGATTCAAACCAAAAATTCTGTAATTATGGACACCACTATATGTAATTCAGTACATGCAAACGATTGGATATGGCTCACATGTGCTTATATCAGACTACTTTTGTTGGGTTACACCATTTGTGAAGAATACCGACATAGCAACATGATATAGAGACATGTTCATATTGATGCGATTACAGAAAAACATTCAAGTCTAGTTGATGGTTTTCATCAACATTATTCTTTATGGTGTAGACGAGAACAAACTGGAATGTATGAGATTTCAAAGACGTTAATGGACATCAATAATCAAATATTATCTCAATTTCTGAGGAGTTATGCAAGACAAATTACTATCGTAAAAGATTCGTCCTAAAAACACTCACTGCCTGCAAATACTACACAAAAGTACAAGTGTATTGATCGCTACTTGCAAGTGACCTAGCAGGGGAAAAATAAACTCGTTAGTGATTTAAGACTTCTACACCTCTTACATTCGTCAAGACTTGCGGTAGACTGGTTGTAATTGAATTGATACCCTAGATCCAACAACCAGTAGGCAACCAGGAGAGCGCGTCTGGTGAAAAAGAAGCGATCAACAGCGTTCCAAATTGTCTGAAGAAAGTTTGTCGTTCCTGTAAAATATGATCGCTGGAAATCGAGAAGGCACGACTCATTTTTTTATGAAATTTGTTCAATACACAAATTGTCATGCTTTAACTTTTCTTCTTCACTTTTCCAGGTTGCCCGAATGGTGATTGTAATTGCTTGTGCATTCATCCTGGCATGGTCTCCGCAATACCTCGTCAGCATCATTAGTCAGCTTCAATCAGAGAGTTTTCTGCGGCAGGGAAATTTCTTCTTTACTATGTTACTGACTCATTTATTTGGATTTATGAACAGCTGTATAAATCCTTTTATATACACTCTGATGAGTGCTAAGTTCAGAAAGTGTTTCAGAGACGTGTTATCCACGATGATATTCTGCTGTCGCCCACACAATTTACGAGATTATCGTATTTTCTTTCCTCGGAAGTGGTCGTCAGTGTTGAGATCCAGTAAAAGGTTGCGTTCGAGAAACAAACATTCTTTTTATGGCTCTTCTGCAACAAACATTAGTAGCCAGGATGAGGACCAGACGGTTATCAACCTTGTTGTTTTGAGTAATGGGAACACTGTGGGACCATCATCTGAGACGGACGTTCAGGATAATTCTTCGAAATATTTGTCTGAAGATTTATTGTGTTTTTCTGAAAAACCCAATCTGCCTGCAAGCACCAATCGTCTATCTGTGTCGCCCGGTAGACCTGTAAAAACTCGGGTTTGGATCTGGAGAGAAAAAGGAAACGATGAATCGCTCGAGAATAATCCATCTTCTGACAGCGATGATATCAAAGAAAATGATTCTCCTCTCCACGATTAAGATCGCACAATATCCATTCTTTATCATCATCTTAATCTATCAATCACAATCAACATGTCTACAAGATGTACATGTGTCGAATGTGTCTTCCTGGAATTAATGCGAATTTATTGTGGGCAATTTCTCGTATACACTGGTGTAATGATGCTGTCCATGGACCACTCGGTAAGATGCATGCCGTCGATCATTCGAAAGGTCTTGGAACTGTCTTCGTAATGTTGTATATTTCGAGACATTTGTGGAAATGTGTATCAATAACACCCAGGCCCGTACGCAGGATTTATGGTGGGGAGGTGCGAAATAACTGACACAAAATTTTTGTCCCTGGACTCGTTTGACTATTTTCGATTATCTTCCGTTTCTTACGTAGTTCCCAATCAACAGCAGACAAAACAATCTCGAGAAGCTTTATTGTAAAGGGTTTACGTTGTAAAACATACCGTCCTGGCTGTGAGGAAGCAAATAATACGTAGGGTGAAACACAAATCGACTTGCGTGTGCGGGGGATTGCGAACGACCTCCCCCCGACCGCCCCTCTCTTGCGTACCGGCCTGAACGAAAATCCCAATCGTTGATATAATGTGATGCTGTGATCAAAATAAAGTAATCATCAATCTTGGATAGCAAGTCTTCCATAAAATGTATAATAGGAGATTCGATATTGTATATCTTATCGATAGTTCCTCTGGACATCAATCGACGACAGAGGACTGGTATGACACATTTAAGACTATTAACGTGGAACGATGGATTTCATAAATAGGACGACCTTCCTGAAAGATTGGTGAACTTAACAGATGAATGCAGCTAGAATTCAATTTTCAAGCACGGCCATATCAACGTTCTCTTAATATATCAAATTACGGAGTAGAAATATCGGCTTTACCGGTACATGTATGTTCAAGATACAATCAAAACGTTTTGAGCGTACTCATTCCGTCGCTGTCATGAATATTGCCATTATGATTTTGATATTGAGGATGTCACGTTCTCATATTCCACAAATGTGAATGGCATGGAACGGTACCAGCTATTTAATGACCATGCGATACTCTTCCTCTCGGATGGATTCGGTCCTTTCGTCTTGTATGACAAAATTGTGAGACAAGACAAGAGGCCAGAGTTATCATTGGTTCATTGACATGCAGGATATTTCGGATCTATATGGACAACTGGAGCGATATGGAAGAGGTGGAAAAAACTGACGTCTGGCGACTTAAGAGAAACCATATGACTCTACAGGAAAGCTTCCCTCTCTCGATATCTCAAATTCAGTCCCGAGAATACGGTGGATTCTCGGAAGTAGTCTTAGTATATCATCCTCGCATTTACTGCAGATGATCATGTGGACATCATGCTTAAGCTAGTTCGGCAGCTGTATTGATAGATCAGCTCAGACACATAACTCATCTGATGTCAATAGATGACCATTGAGGACGTCTGATGGAGTAAACATCTTAACATGGATAAACCTGATAAATGCAAGAATACCCAGAAAAACAAACACATTTAAATCATGCCCGACGACGTACGGCTTAAATATCCCACCAAAACAATAAAGCCACATTTATTTGTCGAACCTCGGGGACTAACAACACTGTCGAACTCAACCAAATCATTTTTTGAATAGGTGCTATGAACTGGTACCGGTGTGAAGGCTGAGAATATCCGGAGGCTAAGAGAGTCCGGCCCCTATCTTCTATCCCAGCTAGGACACTTTTGTCCACATTGGGGACAAGTGTCCGTCCTTGGTTGCATTGGAAAAGGATATGAAAAGGGACCCTAATCATCAGGACATTCTTATCCATCACACCGATCCGGTCCGTAATTTGCTATGGGCTAATATATGAACGTCAATTTAACCGTACTTTAAAGTTGAATTCTGGTAACCTTCACTTTTTCAAGTTCACCAATCGTTCGAAAGACTCATCCCATTTATTAAATTTATTCTTCCACATTCATATCTATAAATATGTCGTACCAATCGTCGATTGATATCCAGTTGAAGCATTTTTTATTAAATGTGGTTTGAGTTAAACTGTCCAGAAAAGAGAAACACTGCAAACTTGGTATTTCTATTACCGAACATCTCACTTCAGTCAGCCATTTATCAGTTTACGACGCTCCAGAAGTTCTCCCAATAGCTAATCAACGAAACGCTTCGCTGTGATTCTCTCACTTGCCTTGTTTGTGCCTTTGAGGTTAAACGTTCTATATCTAAAACATATAGCATAACCACTGCATATTTTCCAAACGTGGAAATGATATACGATGATAGTTCAGGACCGAATTTAGCCTCAACTCAACTTCCGCTTTCGTTGTTGGAAACAGTTTGCCTTGGTTATCTCGTTGTGTGAGACAACGCGAATCTCCATGGCGGAAAACCAATCCACGCCTATAATATACATAAATATTCCAAAGTTTTTTTTTCTAACGTTTTCTGGTAAATGCAGACTTTCAACTGTCCGAATTGCCGTTTACAAGTGCATAAGGATTGTGTATGAAGAACACCAGAATGTCTCGTCAGCATTGAAAACTGTTGACTACTTCTCTCTCACAGGGAACCATTATGTGATTTGTTTCCTTTCCATTGTATGCATATTTGGAATTGATCCTAACTGTCGTACAAAAAAGGATTTTGCTTACTGAGGTGGAAATTCTTTTGGGAAAGACGGTGAATATTGCATGATGGAGCTGAACCATAAACGTATAGAACATAATCGTAATTCGTATCTTGTTATAATGTACATTGTTGAACAAATCGTGGACGCGTTAGTTTGGATGACAAAGTCTGTTAAAACAGACAACTGTTGGTAACTGAACAATACTGAAGAGAATTCCAACGTGCATTATGCTGTACAGTCAAGGATATTTTGTTTAGGATGTAGTCCACAGCTTTGGATTATTGCCCCCAGCCTCACCCCTGAAAATTATAATACAGCAGAGTGACGGGTTCTGACCACATGATAATTATCCTTTTGCAGTAACCACTATTTATAGTACCAAGATTCTAGGTATTACCATTCTTTCAAATTGGCCTATGATGCTCGGTGATTCAGTTAAGCTATAGGCGGAACTGGCCGTGAAGTCAACTATCGTGTGCCTCGGGTGTTTATAAATAGAGTAATTTTACAAATGGAAGATAACAAAAATGGGTATGGTCGATCGCATGTTTTTCGAAGGAATAAAGCCTATTTTGTGTCAGTTTAATAGATTTTCGAGAGGATATGGTGTACATGCCGAGAGAAGAAAATTGGCTAAAATTGCAAAACATGATTGTATCTTGAGCATTCTGTTCAAGAAAATATGTACATTTTCTGGAGAATTTGTCAACTACTAAATTGGAGCGATATGCAAGAGGTGGTCGTCGACACCCAAAATTCAAATCCGAGAATACGGTCGATTTTCGGACGTAGCCTTAGTATCTCAGCCGAGCCTTTATTTCGCTGTTCATGTGGAGATTATGAAGTATCCACACGACCCCTAGCACCGACTTAAGAGGAATTAGATACGCTAGCTCAGGAGCTGTGATGACAGATCAGATCAAACAACTCATCTGATGTTAGTGAATGAGCATTATGGACGAGCGATGGAGTAAACGCCTAAACATGGGGTAACATGGTAAATGCGAGAAAAACTAACCTGTAATTTCCTAACGATATAAACCTACATATATTTGTCGAGTGACATGTACAGAGGGCAGGCCCCGGGGACTAGCAGTCCACCAGCAGAATCCTACCATATACAGGTAATAAACTGGAGCGATATGCAAGAGGTGGGAAAAATTGACGACGCCTGGCGACAAAACAGCAACCATATGACTCTACAGGAAAGTAATCGTCGACACTCAACATTCAGTCCCGAGAATACGGTGGATTCTCGGAAGTAGTCTTAGTATCTCAGCCGTGCTTTTATTGGAGATGTTCATACGGAGACTATGAAGTATCTAGATTAAGAGGAACTAGATACGCTAGCTCGGGAGCTGTGATAACAGATCAGCCCAAACAACTCATCTGATGTTAATGAATGAGCATCATGGACGTCTGAAGGGGTAAATGACTTAACATTGGGTAACCTGGTAAATGCAAGATACCAAGAAAAACTAGCCTGTAAAATCCGATGTCGTACGGCTTAAATTTCCCACAAAATCAATAAACCTGCATATATTTGTCGATTGACATGTACAGAGGGCAGGCCTCGGGGACTAGCAGTCCACCAGTAGAATCCTACCATATACAGGAAATAAATTGGAGCGATATACAAGAGGCGGGAAAAATTGACGACGTCTGTCGAATAAAAAGCAACCAGGATGAGCATCATGGACGTCTGATGGAGTAAACTCCTTAATATGGGGTAAGATGGTAAATGTAAGAAACCTAGACAAACTAACCTGTAATGTCCGACGTCGTACGCCTTAAATTTCCCAACAAAAGAATAAACATACATGTACAGAGGGCGGGCCTCGGGGACTAGCAGTCCACCAGCAGAATAGCAGAATCAGCAAAGGCAGATAGGTTACACACAGGGCCCAATTATGTAAATGCAGAGCTCAGATCTGATAGTCATATAACAACCGGTGTCTAAACACAGTGCTCATTACGTTAGAGCGAATCTCCGAGGATTCTGCGTGCCACGAAATTAATGTGCCATTATTGTATGATAATTATCACAGAACTTGAGAACCTTGTGCCACATTCTGTAATTCGCATTATGCTAGAAGCATTAATACAACTGGCTGACAAAATCGATGGGGCTGGGATACATTTACAAATCATCACATGAATCACTTTAGGTTCTTGTGATTCTGCTGGTGGGCTCTTAGCCCCCGAGTTCTGCCCGCTGCAAATGTCATTTGACAAATATATGTAGGTATATTGTTTTTGTTAGAAATTGAAGCCGTCCATCGTCGGGAAATACAGGTTAGATTTTCTGAGTGTTCTTGAATTTACCAGGTTTACTACATGCTGATGCGTTTACTCCATCAGACTTCCTCGATGTTCATACGTTAAGATGAGAGGAGTTCCCGAGCTAGCGTATCTAATTTCGCTTAAGCCGGTACTAGGGGTGCCGGCCGTGTGGATACTTCAGGGTCTCCACATGAACGGCTGCAATAAAAGCGCGGCGGAGAGGATATTACAAGACCATTACAAGCGTCTGGTCTGTCATTCATAATTCAACCGTCGTTCATTAACGAATATTTGCGTCCATAATCCAAAGACCTATTCCATATTCCATATAACAATATCAGCACCAAATTCAAAACGACAATCATAGTATACATGAAAATAGGCTAGTTTCATGCAACATCATGATGTTCAAAAAATATCAAATCCGTATCGCTGATCAGTATTCTTAATCCATAATATTCGTAGTGAAGTCGTAATCTAGAGAACGATGCATCTTAGTCACGTTTTGATTGTGCCTGTTCATATGAGCACCAAGACGATTTTGAAGTACATGGGTTCAGACGGCCCTAGCAACGGGTTAAGCGGAATTAGACACAAGTTAGGAAACGTAACGCAATAGATATTGCACGTTACCCTCGTAGTTTGCTATCAGCATGTATCGCCAAATTTGAGAAACTTTTAGTGGAGGCGCTTTGTTGTATAGCCCTGGTTTATAAATTTCTGCAACAATGTTTTGTGACGTTGACTAAAATCGTCAAATTTAACAAAGCAAAGGCTCCATATGCAGGTCCCACTGGAATGGTTAGTTCCAGGAATGGTTAGTTTACGATGTCGAAATTGTAATCATCTCTTTTGTCATAAAGTCGACGAGAGAGAGGGTCCGCTTCATTTTTTTTAGAGATATAGGTCTAAATATGATGTGCCTGTAGGGCTATCTATAGTTTCCTTCAAATCCAGTGAAGATGGATATATATCCTTCACTGCGTCATTTATATAGCGAGTATCCACAACGAGAAGATCGTCTATATAGCGTTTGGTGAATGAGGAGGAACTGGCTTTGAATGGATCGGTTTTGAAAGTGCCTCCATATAGTCATATTCATAAGAGAACAGATATAGGTCAGACAACAGGGGTGCACAATTATTACCCTTTGGAAAACCTATGCTTTCATATATTGTTGCCAAATTTCACATATTTTTAATGAGAAATTCAAGCAACTATATAAACAAAGAAACATGGCATGAATGGTATCTCTAGTATGCAGTGGAGCTAATGAATGCTTTATGGCTTCCCAAATTAATATATCTACGATCAGTTTTCTTGAACACAGATACTATTAATGAACTTAGACGGTCAATAAGGTCCTGATGAGGGATTGTAGTATAGAGAGTCGAGACATCCCATGCGGATACATGTCTGTACGGTATGTGACCTTTAGCATCAAGTTCTTCCGTAAGACATTTTGAGTTTTTCATTAACCACATACATCCAATGTCAGAGTTTTTAGAAATAGTGGCGCAATATCTTTCCCAAGCTGCTTTTACCTCCCAAAGGGCCCTCGTCAGCAGGATTCAAAGAAGCTTGGTGGTGCAGTTTCTAGAACCAGCTATGAATTCAGCTCTGTATGGTGATTTATGCATTTTGGAAGTCCAGTATACTTTTGGTATGTCGTTATGATTGGTTGGAAGACAAATACCTCTTTGTGATTGTTAAATAAATCTTCCAGAGTAAATGCAGTTTGGGAGTAAGTAGACGTGTTTGATGATATGTGTACACAAATCTTTAACCAACACCTGGTAATAGTAATGTTTACATAGGAATATTATATTACTTGGAGCTTTGTCTGCTGGGACTTTGACGAATTTACTTTGGAAATTTGTTATATGGCGGATTGTTTCAACGACCTTGCTCTTGGTGAGGTCCAGCCAATCAGCGAGTACTGTAGGTTCAAATTTTTCTCGTTTAGACCAATCAATAACGTACTGTTCCAAAGCAGACAAGAATATCTTCTGATCGTAAGACACAATATGTTTGCATTGTGTATAGATAAAGTTCGACGATACACAATCACAATTATAGCTTCCCGACGTGTATATGTCCGTGAATCCGTCGTTTTCTCGGATCTGAAGGGCGGTGCTGAGGGAAGCTTTCCTGTAGAGTCATTTTCCACCTCTTGCATATCCCTCCAATTTAGAAATATGCAGTCAATATATTTGTCTGTGGGGTCATATAACTTTTTGTCAGTACGCTGACATCGTTTTCCTCTAGTCTTTCAATGTTTCGTTTAATTGTTGCCTGTATACGATCAGATTCTACTGGGAATTACTTACAGTTCATTGTGATTGTATTTTTTTTAACTTGTAAACATGGTGGAGAAGGAAGCGCTTGGTCGGCTTCGGGCCTCACATGTATTGTTCTGAGTACGAACTTGCATTCTGGAAATACTCCTTCGTTTGGGTCGTTTTTTTTCTCAGTCTGAATGTCAGGTGCCGAGGAAAGCTTGCTTATAGAGTCATATTGTTGCTCTTTAGTCGCCAGGCGCGACATTAAACCTTAATTCTCTCTCTCTCTCTTACGTCGTCAATTTCCCCACCTGTTGCATATCGTTGGCATTCAGGACTGCAAAACTGTGAATAAATTGGTCGTGAGCAGGCGCCGCGGAGCATATTCAAAAGTAAGGGGGCTGACCCCTATCTCGACCATAAAGTGGGCGGGCTGAAGTCGCCCCTAGATAGGGCTTATAACATTACAGCTCCGAAAAGTGGGGGGGCTGAAGCCCCCCCAGCCCCCCCGGCTCCGCGGCCCCTGGTGAGATCTACAGGCATTAAATAATCTTAATGTGAATCCGTGTAATTTGCTTAAATTTCAGAAGTTTTTTTTTTCAATATGTCATATTCTAAGATTCGCTGTCATGCCTTCAAGCGATTAAGGAACTTCGACTCGTCCCACTATATTGAATAGTCAACAGATTGATATTGTGTTTTATTGGTTGCCTAGTCACGTTTGCACCAAAGGTAATACTGAGGCTGATAGAATGACTGTGGCAGCCCTAGACGATTAGGCTGATCCGGTTGAAATCCCATTGCTTATGTGAGATGGCTGTTTCAATCTTTATGGAATACTGCGAATAATAACAAACTTCATGAGTTCAAAACAGCTGTAGGCCATAATCTTCTGAACAGCCAGAAACGTTTCGATCAAACCATAATCAGGTGATGTAGAATCGGTCAAACATTTACTAAAAAAAAGAGCCAGTCCCAAGATGTATTGCATGCCACGAAGATCCCACAGTGAAACATTCTTATAGAATGCATAGATTTTAAGATTGTAACAGGTTCTTTTTATCAAGCGATTACTTCGGAAAATATTTTTAGTCGGGTGAGGGAGGACTGTGTCCTGCGTTATTTGAGAGAAATCGGTGTGTTACGTAAGTTTTAATGTGTGTATGTTTCAATGTGTTGGATCACTAAGTTATTGGCTTGAGTACTTGGAATTTTGTTTGATCTTCTCTATATAGCTGAAATATTGCTGAACGCGACATTAAATCTTAATTCTCTCTTTCTCTCTCAAATGTTCAATACAATTGTTGACTTTACCGAATAGAACACACCTTCAACAAAATAACGCGAACTCTGGTTAGCAAATTGTTTTTTAGATTATCAGAGAGAGATCGGTTTGTGGTATAAATTGTAATGTATGTACATGTTTTTAATGCTTTAGTTTACTGAGTTATTAACTTGAATACATATAATTTTGTTTGATCGTCGCTATTTTGCTGAAATGTTGATGAACGCGACGTTAAACCTTAATTCTCTTTCTCTGTCTCAAATTTTTGTTACATTATTATCTGTGGAATGTTATGTTTGCTTTCAATTGAACAACATTGGCGCCCGGGCTGGGGTTATGCTCTCGAGGTTAGTGGTAGGTGTGCTAACATGAAGTCCTGGAAAGCTTCCTGCACATGCAACCGCATGCCGTCATCTCTCAGTCGGAGGAACCTCAGGGTCAGAATTCCAATTCCATTCAGGAAATTGATTGTATGCACCGTGTGCAACCAAACTGCAGGAACTCGGTTTTAATTAATATAGTAAGTTAAATGTGTGGACACAAATACGGTTCATGCAAAAGTTGTAGGGTAAATCATATGATGTGCAGTACAATTATTTGAGAGCAAAATTGAAGGGAAAGTGTCCGCTGTATAAGGCGACATGAAATTCAAAACTAACAGGGTTTCGGTACTCCTCGCCAGTTATTGCATATTATATTTCTGTAAAAAAAATATGGTTCGTGAAAAAGCTTTGGGATGAATCATATGACGTGAAATAGAATGATTTGATAGCAAAATTGAAGGAAATGGTGTCTTCATTTAAGGCCACACGAAGTTCAAAACTAACAAGGCTTTTCTGGAAGATGTGTCTCCCACGCGAGTATAAATCAACTGTCGTTGTTAACACAGTTTCCATTTTGAGAATCATTATACAATGAGATATAGACATTTAAACAATTTCAAAACCATGTTTTTGTTAGGTTTCGATCAGACTATCTGCATTACAAGCGTCTAGTCCGTCATTCATAATTCAGCCGCCATGGAAATCTGCCTTACAGTATTTGTTTAATAATGACTGGAGGTATTTATCAATGTAACAATTATTCATATGAATGCCGATGCAATTCGCCTTTTCCCTAGGACTGGTTACAGAGATAATACTAAAACATCACTAGTAATGCATCCGGGAAAAACTGTCTTGTGACCATAGACTAACAGCATTTTTTTTAATTACGCATGAGTTAGGTTGATGAAAAAGATGAGGTGAGCTGTTAGGTTGGGAATGATGAATGCGGCAGACTCAATATGATATATGCTGTATAACGGATATGCGAGTCGTCTACATTGAACAGTATTTTGATCATTAAATCGGAATTGCTTTTGTGAATGACGGTTAAATCATGATTGTGGAATATAAAGCTTACATTGGGAAGTTATTTGCCCATTGAAAGAAATTTGATTACCGTGGGATATTTAGCATTCCAGATTAACATGATTTAGTGACGGCAATAATTCACGTGATTTATATTCTGCCTTCTGTGCTAGTATGAAATTTGGTTTAACTACGCAACATATGGCGGTCTAAACAGATGCGACTCATCCATTTATGTTACGTAGTTGAGTGAACAAAATCACCTTAAAAAAAATATATGCAACATGAAATATGGGATAAAAAGATTTTACAAATAAACAAAAGTTTGACAATTTTTTGCATCACAGCATATCAATTATTAGCCACTTCAAAGAACGTTCAGTTTTCAAAATTTGTTTCTATATAATGTATTCGATTAGTTACAGTCGAACGTCCGTACCATTCCGAAACAATAACTGTTGCTTGCATTCACGCTGTGGCATCAGACGTTCAATATACAGCCTTCCTTCAAAGGAGAGTTCCCGCGTCAATAGTCAATGGACCTTTTTCGCACGACAGTCAGCATGCGTTTCAGATAAATAGGAAATAAGAAAAGGTTTCTGCAAGAGAGAAGCCGCCAACACTTTTCACTGGCGACAGCAAGACATCATGATCGTTTGAACATAAAATCCTAATCACCGACCATTATTCTTTATCTAAATGAATTTCCAAGTTATTTTCTAGAGTATGATGTATGTGTTTCTTTTGACACCTCCGTCAACGTATAAGACTTTGGCTCGGAGCGTTCAGAACATCCCCTGAAGAAAGCTTTTTTTGCCGAAGCACATGAATTTCCTTTAGAATTTCGAAGACTTAAACTATCCCTGCAATATATCACAAAATTGTGATCAAATCACTCGAATCCTCAGTTCGTGGATCTCTATTTAAAGAAACCCTCCGTCATTCCACCTCTTGAAATTCGTATGAAACCACACATTGTGGCAGCTGGTATTAAGCTTAGTCAAATTTTAACAAGCTCTTACCAATTCTACCATGGCAGTTAGCACCACAACCGGAAGTAGATATTACACGAACGAAATATAAAAAGGCAAACACGAGCCAGCTCTTGTATATAGAAGAATGTGGTCTGCTGAGAGAAAAATACTGATCACACGGGGATATTTATACAGGTGGTTCTAAAGATGGTGATAGATTAGCATGTGCTACTCTCTTTAGTTCCGAAACTAAAACATGTCGACTACCAGGTAAAAGTTCTACATTCTCCGCAGAAGCAAAAGCTATATTGTTGGCTTTGGAAGGTATTGGGTCCACTAAAAGAGAAAAAAATGTCATAATCTCAGATTCACTGTCATGCCTTCAAGCGATTAAAAGTGAAACTTCGACTCATCCCACCATCTTGAATATTTTACAGTTATAGTACTGTAGATTTGATCAACAGATTGATATTGTGTTTTGTTGGTTGCCTAGTCACGTTGATATCAAAGGTAATACTGGGTCTGATAGAATGGCTAATGCAGCCCTAGATGATTTGGTTGATCCTGTTGGAATCCCATATAGTGATTCCAGACCCTCCATCTGTGTTCATGCGAGATGACTGTTTCAATCGTTATGGGATGCTGTGAATAATAAACTTCATGAGTTAAAAAAAACTGTAGGCTATACACATCTGACCAGCCAGAAACGTTTCGATCAAGCTATGACCAGGCGATGTAGAATCGGCCATACACGATTGACTCACGAACATGTACTAAAACATGAGGCACCAGAGATGCTAGAACCCCTCAGCTCTGTAATATTCTGGAAAAAAATATCACTTATATCACGAGTGTGTGTACATGTGGCAGAGCAGTGTGATCAACAGCTTATTGAGCTGCCTCACTTAATGTCATATTGTACATGTAAGCAGCGTTTTGTTCTGACTTTTTTTACATTTTTGCTTCTAAGCGCCCAGAACTATATTTTATAGTAGACGACTGGTTTGTTTAACACATGCCAAGTCAGCTTTCCATCTTGCAAAGTTGAAAGTAGAAAGATGGAATGCTCTCATCACTCTCATCTTTGAGGATTCCATGTTGCAAAATTGAAAGATGGAAAGCTCCATAGCTCCCATATTCTAACTTTCTATCTTGCAAAATTGGAAGCAGATAGATGTAGTACATTAGTGCTTAAATAATACCATGATGATCAAGAATATATCGAGCAGAGAATAATTTATCTCAGAAATAAACTATCGACACAGAATTTCTCAATTTACCTGTTTTAGTGCTTCTGAAAAGACTTTTGTGAATATGGACTGAATGTTCGATGGAGATAATTACACCAAGCTGAGGCTAAACTGCAATCCAAACGTCTTGTGATATGAATAGTAGTTTTCAGCAACACCTATGTTTGAAGGGGATATTGGGAAATTGGTGTAAACATGATCAATCAGGGTTCTGGTGTTTGATGTCGGGGTTGATAAATGTTGCTGGAAACAATGGCGAGTGAAAAACTGCTGAAGATGGAATTGAGCTTGTGAGGTTGACAATGCTTCAACATTGAAGTCTCTTAGCACAGCGGTTGGCTGTTCAGTGGAGCTGTGCTTAATGAAAACAGCAGAGAGGACATCCATTAGATGTTGGAGTTTGCAAGTTGGATGCTTGTATAATGACACAATTTGCACATTTCCAAGTTTGGGCGAAGTGACTTGTGTAATCATGATCTCTATCTGGTGGCCATTTGCTGCAATAGGGTTGCTCAAGAGGACACCTGGTTTGGCGTACATAGCTATGCCATGGAATGGTCTGCTATCAACAGTCAATTCATCACTTCTAAACTGTTTCCGTCCTGGTAATGTAGTGTTCAGGTCTGTATCTGAAGGACAGAATCTTGACTCAGAACAAATAAGGAGATCTGCAGCCTTGAGAGTGGGATCACACTCTACGTCTTTTTGGTGTTTATGCAAAGACTGTGCATTGATATATGCAACCTTGGAGCAATGAGTGAAGTTTTACAGGAAAGACAAAGGCCTGTTAAATGCTGTAAACTCTCTGAGCCTGTTCATCTCTGTGGCAACAGCGGGAGAAACAGTGATTTTGTCCGGATGAAAATTGAGGAGGTGAAACCCTTCCAGTGACTTGACTCTACTTGTGGCAACATACTATATGTGGGGCTGTGCGTGGTCATCGAAGTCAATTACAACTTCTTGCATGGTGTCACCCTGACAGCGATGGACATTCTTCGCTTCTGACAATCTTAAAGGGAACTGTGTTCTGACAATTTCGGCATTTCTGCCTACTGTGAATTGTCGGTTGATGGGGAGGATTGGAGTCCAGTGGTCATCTATGCCTGGGAGATAGAGATGTTTGTGTTGAGATCGTGTAGTTCGTCCTATATCTGGACTGTCGAATGACACCCAAACAATACCTTTACTATTTGGTGGGACAACTTGGAGCTTCATTATTGTGCAAGTAGCACCATTTGCCAAGCCATCTTGGGTGTTCACATTAATAGAAATGTCACAGTGAAGGCCACATGCTAAATGCAGAATGGATTGTAGCTGCATGGTCTTCTTAGGGTCAGTTGGAATTTATTTGAGTATTTTCAATCGTAGGTCAGTGTGAAAATGTCCGTTGACTGCATCAGTTGCATAGATTTCTGCCTTGTCCGAGTTTTTACCGAGGTATTTGATTTTGTTGTGCTCTTCTACTTTGCTGTTGCTCAGCAAAAGGTGAGGGGATGCCTACAGGATATGTCATGGAGCTTGGTATAATTCTGGATTGAAGGAGTTTCTCATCATTCCTGGTGTGTTAGCCAACAATTTGCCAGATTGCTGAACCGAATGAGAGAAGGCAGTCTTTCTGCCTCATTATCTGTAGAAGTTCATACATGATGAAGTGCTTCTGCCATAGGTTTGTAGCTAGTACACTATATCCAGAGCCCCTGTTTGCAAAGATGAATGAATCCCCAACTGGTTACAGCTGGAAAATGTCACCAACAGCGATTATTGAAATTCCTCCAAAATCGTGTGGGTTGCCGGTAATTTCTTGTAGGCGTTGATGAGCTGTGAGCATGCTTTAGCCTACCATCGATATCTCATCAATGATAACGTACCCCAGGTCCTGTAAAATTGCTTCGGAGTGTATTTTGTCTATCGGTGTCCAGGGAGGAGTAGTGCTTCTTCTGGTTGAATGGTATTTTCAGTGCAGAATGAATGGTATTTCCACGGATTAGAAATGCTGCCTTCTCTGTTGGAGCTACAAGCAATATGCGTAGTTTGACAGGATTTGCCCCAGGTTGGCTGTTGTAGTATTTGAGCAAACATTGGTACAGCATATTAATAGTGAATGTTTTCCCAACTCCAGCACCGCCCGGGGGAAAGCTATACAATGGTGAATCTGAGGTCTTCGCATGGCGTAGCACTGTGTACAAGAATTCAAGCTGCTCTTCCTTTAATGATCTCATGTTCTCTCGAAATTTGTCGTCAGTCATTTCGTGATGTTGTTGGATGGATTTGGTTTGGAGAACAGGCAGATCAAGATCCAGAGCTATGTCGTACTGCTGTGTTTCCTCATGGAAGGAAGCATTTTGAATTTGTTCCTCGGCTTTTGCATCCTTAGCATTTTCATGGTTTGCTGATGGGGCAATATTATCCCGGCCTTCTTCAGGGTTGATATGTTCAAGGTTATTCAGAGCTTGGGCCACTTTTGATGAAAAGGATTCAAACTTCTGTCTTTCTTCTTGCAAAGTATGTTTCCCCTGTTGATAAAAGATAAATAAAGCAAATTATGTTGAGGACAGAATAATTCTGAAACATTTTTAATTTATTTTTGCATAAGATGATTAGGGAAATTAATATTAAGACAGCTAATGAACCGTGTGACCAGTGGCCTTAGTTTCCCGGGTCGGTGGGGGGGATGGGGGAGGGGGAGATTACTGGCGATGTTCTTAAATTGATCTGCCAATATTTCTGCTTGCTTCAGATCACATGTTTTGGCTATTGCCAGAAAGAAAGTACCTGTTGGTATCTTTGTCTGTATGTTTCACAACAAGCTTTCATTGCATCTTCATCTTGCCAGCTTGTGTACAGGAGCAGTAATTCGTGGAAATGCCTCTCTGGCTGTGTATCCATGTCAAAGTGACAAGTACGTAGAATGCGAGATACCTGTGGAACTTGTGGTGAAGTGATGCAGTCTAAGCATTTTCTTTGAAAGAAGAGAAAATGTTCAAGTAAAAAGAACGGAGTCAAAATGGGGGAAAATAATCCAAGCGATGCAATAAGTAAGGATGCCTAGATTAGTAAATATATGCAGAGGTTTTCACAAATTTTACATGTAGCATAATCATGTCTTTTGTCATTAATAATAAACTCTTGATTTGTTCTCAGAATTGTAATGTGAGACCTGTTTCAGTAACAATGTTTCTTGAGAGGCTTTGGAGTTCTTGAACAAGCTAATTTACCTTTCGTTTTGTGTACTTCATATCTCTTGAAGCATTGTGGTCATTGTCTTCTGGCCTAGCAGTATGGTGGTGATCATCGAGGTCATTATCATCATCTTCATGGATGAAATTTTCAGAAGATTCATTGATGTTCTTTTCGGGTAATAGTCCATCATCTGTTTTCTGTCTGTGAACTCGTCTTTCTTGGGGGGATTGATTTGTGAAGTTATATGAAGAGGCCAATTCTGCAAGTGTAAGGTGCTCGAGTGATGGTGGACGATTTTGATACTTGTCTATAACAGAAGATGCCTCGATATCCTCCTGTTCATCTTTCATGGTTTCAAGGATTTGCTGTGGTTTGAGCAGAAATACTCTGTCTTCTGGGAGATTGGCGTTTATGAATATAACCTGACGGGATGCTTTCTTCATGGGAAGCTGGATCAGAAAGTAGGCAGCCTCTTGAGCACTGATGTCTGTAGCGTTAAGAAATCTATTGCCAACTGTACGAAAATGCTGTCGAAGGGACTGTTTCCTTTTACGGGCTTCATCAGCAGTTTTCCGCAGCAATTCGCTCATTCCACGTTGGGATCTTGTTACATATGATGTAACATATGTGGCACAGGCGTATATGTCAGTGACAAACTGTATATCCATGTTGGCACGCCAAGCCAGGAGAAAATGTCTGTTGTAAGGATTAACACGTATTTCGGATGGAGTCCTCTTGAGAAATACGGTAGGTGTGTTGATAGATGAACGGACAGCTTTGATGTAGGTCTCTTCTGCTGCATCAGGAGATCCGAAAAGGAGAGGTCTTGTCCAAGCTTCATGTCATTTAGGTACTTGTATATCTTCTGCCAGTGGTTTCTGTACAGGTTGTAATCTTCATCAGTAGGCAAAAGTGGTTCCAATATTTGTGTCCTTAGCATTGGGGGTTGTGGATAACTGAATCGACAGATCTTGTTCTTTGCTTCGCGACAGGTGTGCGAGTGTCTATGTAGCTGGTAATTGACGTATTCAGCAATTTCTTCATCTGAACCATCTGCAGGACGATGACAAGTTATGTACTGATCTATGAACTCTTCTACGGATTCCTTTGTGCCAGTGTCGATGTTTGGCGAGTGTGCAAACCATAGCAGCAAGTGGATATGAGGGCTGTAAGAAAGCATAACAGAATGGTTAAGTACGGTACCAGAAAAGCTTGCACTGCAGAAGAAATATTTCTGTGTGCTTCATTGACTCTACATTGTATTTGTTGGAATTAGTAATGAGGCTGTTATTTTGAAAGTAAGCGATGTATATTTTTAACTAAGTTTACTGGTGATGACATTAATGAGATATTGTTATTGATGATTTGTGTTCGAACAATTTTATCTTGAAAAAAAGGGATTCTAAATGCATCAACCGTGGTAAGAAATACGGATAACCTAGTTCATGTGTGCATAAGGAAGAAAAAAACATAAGGCATGTCTCGCAATTCAGAAATCTGCCTCGGCAGAAAACGTGGTAAAATTACATTATCCCCCATTCAACCCCATGTTAACAATGGCCGAAGCCGACGCCAATTGCGAGCCCCGCAAGGGTAGTACAGGATGGGACTACATGCCTGTACAGTTTGTATGCTTCTTGTGTGTGGCTGGAAAATCCAGTATCCTCTTGAAATTGGTTTTCATGAACTGACATATGTTATCAAACTGTTGATGGAACAGCTCTTAATTGGGAAATCAAGGTTTGCAGTACGGCTGTTGTATATTATGGTGGTTTATTAGTTAAGTTACCTGCCACGATGCTGGAACCCCATTCGGTAGAAGAAATCATCTGTCACCAAGTGGTTTCAGAGGATGCTGAAGAAATTTCAGAAGACACTGTACTTGAAAGTCAAGCTGTCGGGCACAGGTTACTGGATCACTTTGAATGAGATTTGTACAGCCACGACATCTGTTCAAGTTCCTCGTCTGAATATATTTTATTGTCAACAAGTTGGGCTAAGGTTTTCAGCAAATGTAGCCAGTGCGTCTCTGCTGCTGAAAAGCTACAGAAAAAGGTTGCTAGACCAAGATGTCGTATCATGGAGAACAATTCCTTACTAACTTGTTGGAAGTATGGCGGTGATCCCCTCACTGTGTTAAGGAATTTGTATGCTATGTCTTCATGGATGGAGTTTTGCATGTTATCTTTATCTTTGCATATACCAGAATTGAGTACCAGACCATTCGTTTTGCACTTTCTCAGTGCCACTTGAACTTTATCAAGCATCATCTTCATTTGCAGTTTTTTTTTGTCTTGAAGAAGATGTCTATACACTGTGCAGCTCGCCTGTCTGACCATTTCATTTCCGACTTACAACTGTCACTATAATACACAGGGACTTTCCGTTCACTATTGTCTGTCCTCTTCTCCCCACAATAAATTTCTGGGTAAGCTTGTTCCTCTGAGTATTTATCTTTAAATACACTTAATGGGGAGCTGTTCTGGCCTGGAGCAAGAGAATACACCAAGTCCCATTCATTCTCATCAAGGAAATCAAGGTGATGTGAGCAGTGTATCCATAACACCAGGAACAACGGCATCTTCATCATCCTCACTCCAATCATCACCATGATCATCACCAGGCGTACATGTAGGTGTGTTTCCAGGACCAGTAGTAGTTTTAGGATCTAGCATGTCTGGTAAGGACTCCGTTTAATCTTGCTCATTGTTGGGCTTCTGCTGTTGGTCTGTTGGGTTATCTGTGAACAAATTAACAGTAAACATTTAGTTTTGGTCTACAATGACAAGGGGTTGAAATGTGGATGCGAAGACCTGTAATGTGTACAACCAAAGGCAGAGCCAGAATATTTCAATGATCAATGGTTTGGATGAAGACAATTACGTAGTGAATATGAAATGTCGAGAGGGGTTGCCAATGGGAAACCTGTATACGATACTCCCAGTCGATGATGGAAATAGGGCTAATTATGGGCACTGCAGTTAAGGTATTGGCTATCTTGGGTAATATTGCTGAATCTGAAGAATAAATTTAGATGAAGGGAAGAAAATGTGTAATGTTATTAGCAGCTGAAGTTTGTGACGTTTTATATTGTAGACAATATACCTGCATTTAAGTGGGAACTTGTCTCATTATCTGGTTGCCACTGTGAAACATATGTGATGCCCTGTTCAATGAAGAGTGTCCCCTTAGAAGCCAGATACTGAGCTGCATTGCTGATCTTAGCAGGTCTTACAATCTGTGACATGACATGGTGTTTATATTTGAGGTTCCTTTTGAGCTTTACACGTATTGTAGAGGTTTCATCGATGAAACGAGGCAGAGAAGCATGCGTAGAAACAACATCAGCGGGAACATTGACAAAGTTTCCAAATACTTTGAGCTGTCCTCCTCGTGATGCAGAATATATCTTCATGAAAGGAAGTCTAGGTGAAAGAAGTCTCCATTTCAATGGCTGCAGTCTTTAAGCTCATCAGGAATAGTAGGGAATTCCATTTTATTTGCCAGAGCAGGGTGGATATTTCTTTCGTTTCAGATATGTCAAGCAGGAACGACAGATCCATTGATTTGAGTATTCCTTAACAGCTGGGAGGCAAGACTGTACGGCTTCACAATACCCCAACTGTACAAGATGTCTTCGAGATACACTATGTTTGTACCATAACTGATCACACACACAACAAATATACACCGGACCTTTACTGGCATTGATGTGGAAATTATCATGTGCTCAGGCATTGTACACATCAGATTACGTCTTCTATTTGGTTGCTTAGTTTCAGTATCACGCTGTTGTTCTTTTGCCGTGTAGTCTCTATTTTGTCTCTTCGTCATTCTGTTCTTGGTATTGTGGATACGTTCCTTTTCTCTGTAGTCTGGGTTAAGTCTTTTGTGCTGTTTGGTTTTTGTATTTTCGTCTTGTTCTTTTGCTCTGTAGCCTTTGTTTTCCCTCTTTGTCTTTCTGTTCTTTGTATTGTACACGTAGGTACGTTCCTTTTCTCTGTAGTATGGGTTAAGTTTTTTCTCCTGTTTGGAGGGAAGGAGGAGGGAATTTGGCTTAATGTCACCTGTTTGGTTTTCGTATCGTCTTCGTGTTCTTTTGCTCTGTAGTCTTTGTCTCTTTGTCCTTCTGTTCTTGGTATTGTCGGCACGTTCCTTTTCTCTGTAGTCTGGGTTAAGTCTTTTCTGTTGTTTGGTTTTTGTACCTTCTAGTTGTTTTTTTGCTGTGTAGTCTGGGTTAACCCTTTTCATGCGTTTAGTTTTTGTATCTTGTTTTTGTTATTTTGCTCTGTAGTCTTTGTTTTGCCTCTTTGTTGCTCTGATCTTGGTATTATAGATACGCTCCTTCATTCTGTAGCTCAGGTCAAGCCTTTTCTTCTGTGGATTTTTTGCATCACGAGTCCGTGAAGAAGCCTCTGTTATCTTGTGTTCTTGGGCATGGTCTTCCTTCTCTCGCAAATGAATTTTTGCTAATGTGGCTTCGCCCATTTTTTTATCTGAAGCCTGGGTGTGATGATGGCTTTTTTGTTATACAGATATACCATGTAATTGGTCTGTGAAGTAAGTGTCCATCATGTACGTGGTAGAGGATTCATGACAAAAACTGGCCATTGTCGGGAAGGGTGAAATGGAGTTCGTAGATAGACACAAATATAGATGTTGCCTTAGTTGTCGTTGGTCTAAGATCACTTGCTGTGGGGTTTTTTCCATGGAGGAGCAAAAGGGCATTAGCAGCTGCAAATGCCCCACAGTCAACACTAAATCACTGGAATTGTGAAATGATGTAACGAATATGGCTGATAGGGTGTTGCGATAATTGTAACGTTCTGTACAACAAGAGCAGCTGTGGTAGTTTTCCCACTCTCTGGGGATGTGGCAGTGTGTCATAAACAGAGATGATGTCATTCTTTTGTTGAGAAACGACATAATGCGCATCTGTGTAATGTATTTGTACTGCAAAAGTCCCAATTTCTACTGTGAGATTGTCAAACGTCAAATAATATGCAAGAGTGGCATAGTACAAATTTGATGGTGGAATTAAACCACACATGATCGCGATTTTTTCCAGTGATGTTATTGAAATTTCGCCATGCAGAACATCTGAAGGATTACCATCTTGGAAACTCTCTTCATGCACCAATGAAAGGGGAGATTTTGTTTCTGATTTTGACAGTCTATTTCGAAGCCTCTGTTTTGCTTTCTTCTTTCTGTATGCTGTCGGCATGTTTATTGCTTACTCGAAATAGCAATGAATTGTAAGTATAGTTTGAGAAATACTATTTAGATCAAGACAAGTAAAATCATTGAACGTGTGATATTACTTGTATTACATGTTGAATTAGGAGTATATTTAACTCCAAATTATGGAGTTGGAGGGTTTCACACATTCAGAGGAGTATGGTTTATTAATCAATACCGATAAACTGTGTTCATTGTTTCATACGGAATTTGTTTTGAGGGAGAAAGTAGACTTTTGAAATGTGCCAAGATAAAAAATGTTTGTAAACAATCATTTTATGTATTATTATTATTATTAATATAGACATCAACTGTAGTGAGTCAGGTAGTGAGGGTTTGAGATTGCATTCAGCAGCAAGTTTATTTCAGCTATAGCCATGATGTAACTGAACTAGTGACACAAAACGAGAGATCGTGAAGGATCTTGGCTCCCATCATTTTCCGATAAGTGTAAGCTAATGAAAAGAGGATATTCGTGTCCATTGTTACTAAGAACAAACGACTGATTTGTAATTTTGTTGGGAGAAATTCGAATTTGAGCGAAAAAGATCGAAAAAGGGACACTGGAAAACACCAAGATTTCAAGTTTCAAGTTTCAACAGTTTCAAGATTTCTATAAACTGTACTTGATGTCGGTTGTTATAGTACAAGTGAAATGAGCAAAGTTAGTCTGAAAGTAAATGTTCGAAGGATGCTTCGTCTTCGTTTTGTAACGTTTTTTTCGTGTCATTTAACGTGTCATTATTGGAAGCGTACTGGAAGCGAAGACAAATCACTTTGACCATTTGGCATGAGCTATGAAACTTACTTAAGATCTTTTAATTAGGAACGAATGCTAATTCTGTTCTGTTTACTCGGCTAGTTTGAGATATCTCTTTTAAGATACCATACTCGAAAATAGTTAGATGATACAAACTTAATACTGAAGGGATCCCGTCCGTACTGTTGAAACTTTGCCAGTGTCTGAATCCAATTATCTCCCTTGGATCGAAACGCGCAGTAGTTTACAGTTATCGAGTTGTGACGTTGTGTCACAAGAGTGACGTCCCTTCGTGTAGCCGGCCCGTCAGCAGACGAAACAGTGGGGCAGTTCACTTGCAGCGGCGTGGACTAAAACTGATTCAAAATTTGAAGAAATACAGTTTACTTCGGAATCATTTGAACGCCTTCATATAGAAGGTGAAGGTATGGATATTCTCTATAGTAAATTTATAGAATATGCCCCACCGTTTGATCTGCCGACTCTTGTGATGCAACGCCACAACTCTGGAATATCGTATTGATTTGAAGTGTAACTTGGATTTTTGAATTGGACCAAAAAATGCAGCACTTCCTGAGAAATCACGATAACAAAGTTTCATGGGGAAATCCAAGATGGCCGCCTGGTGGCCATACTGGATTTTCGAATCGGACCGAAAAAGGTATCTTGCACAACCAAACCCCAAGAGAAACACGTGTACCAAATTTGAGAAAGATCCAAGCAATACTTCCAGAGATAACACGATAACAATGTTTCATGGGGGAAATCCAAGATGGTCGCCTGGTGGCCATATTGGATTCTCGAATCGGACCAAAAAAGGTAACTTGCACAACTAGACCCCAAGGGAAACCCGTGTACCAAATTTGAGAAAGATCCATGCAGTACTTGCTGAGGAATCGCGATAACATAGTTTCATGGGGAAATCCAAGATGGCCGCCTTGTTGCCATATTGGATTTTCGTATCGGACCAGAAAAGGTATGTTGCACAACTAGACCCCAAGGGGAACCTATGTACCAAATTTTAGAAAGATCCATGCAGTAGTTCCTGAGAAATCGCGATAACACGAATTGTTTACGGACGGACTGACAGACTGACGGACAACGGACGGACGAAAGACCACAGACGAAAAGTGAGTTGAACAGCTGAAAATCTGTATTTGAAATAGGATAGTAGGGGGTGGGGCTATGAAACGAATAAATACAACACGAGAAGTCATATAATCTTTCAGGTCATCGTGTCGGGCGAGGCACAGCTCAGGAGACTGGATTCAAATGGGAACTTGGGAATTCAAGGGCCAGAAATTCTGCACACGAAGTTTGAGAGAAACACAAAATGATTTATTAGTCAAGTCTTTCACTTTTGACAGATCCAAAGTTCACACAAATCAACTATCTGTTTCGATCTAATTAACATTAATCAAAAGTCAACTCTGATACTTTTGAAGATTTGTCTTTTATGATTGTTGACAGTTGTCATTCTGGTGTTGAGTGATATATAAACAGGTTAAAATGAATCTCTCTCCAGAAATGGAGGTACAAAAGGTAGTTTTTGCTTAATAACTTCTTTCAGATTCGCCATGAGGCTTCGAAAGTATAATGGCGCATGATATCATGTATATTGACATCTGATGACATGGAGAAAAACTAATCCGTCTAATTTGCATAATACTCAGCAGATGATTAACTAATTAAATATCCCTTTCACTTAAAAATCAATTCTTAGTTAACTTACATAAGAATTAGCGGAATGATGTGCCATGCTACTTTAGATAATTTAGGGTGGTAATCTTCAAAGTTTTTAAGCAAAAACGATCTTTTTTTACCTTCATTTGTAGAAAGAGGTTCGCTCTAACCTGATAAATGTGCAAGAATGGCATGTTCAAGCCTGGAAACCCCATGGAAGAAAATGATCCATTGTGACAAGTCGCACTTGAACCATTTACGGTGGACCATGCATGTATCATTCTTCAGATGTTTTTAACTGATAATGACAGAAGCCTATTTTCAGGCCTGGTGCTTAACTTTTGATGTTTGCTTGGTGGACAAAATGGTGAACAGATGGAACAAATTGTAAAACAACTGATGGAGTGGGATCTCAGGACTTGTATGTAAGGCAGGAAGAGACTGAAAACAAAGGATTGATGCTAATAAAACCTTCCCTGTAATAGTCTAAACCAAACAATGATGCATTTCGCTCAAGTTGAATGAAATTACAGATCAAATATAAATAGAAATATATATTTCGATGAGTTCAACATTCGGATGACTTGGTTGGACAAAATCAGATAGTTAATTGTCTGGTGGTGATGGAATTGTCGAAGGTTGCAGAGACTTCTCTGCCGACTTGGGCTGTGGCTTATCTCCAGTAGGCACCGTCTTGCGACTCCCTCCACTCCCTTGTGGGTTTTTGAAAGAATCAGGAAGGGACTTCTCAATGGTCTGTGAGAGTGAATGCAGGTATAGACTTCCCCTTCCTTCGGCTTGCCAACAAGGTTTCAGTATGATGTTCTTCATTCCCATTGTCCTCTTGAGCGACCAGTTAAGCATGTTATCATCGTCACTATCGATGGTTGCATCTTCAGTTGCGAACAATTTACGTTTGGAGGAGGAAGGTATTTGCTGTAGAAAAGAGTCAGCAAGTTGTGGTGTTTCTGGAGGAGTGTATAATGCTCCTCACGGGAGTGGTTTGACCTGAAAGTGTGGAGGTGGATTCTGCAGATGTTTTCCTCATCCAGGTCAAACTTCTTTCTAATGCAGTTATCTTCCGAGACTTGTCAGCCAGTTCTGTTTCCATTGATTGAAATGTTTTCTGTATTTGCAGGCCATGTTTAGTCAACGCATTGATTTGCACATCAACATCCAAAAACAAAAATCATTTCCAGGCTCAGATGTGGGTTTGACTGAGTTGAGGCATACTTTGCAGCCATGACATCTCTCTGCAGAGTCTTGATAATCGGAAGAATATCTGGTTTAATCCATCTTGGTTCTATGATCTGAAAGGATTTAAATCTGGTTATGGCTAAATAGGAAATTGGTAGCATTATTTCATTTAACTAACTCTGGATGTCCATGTGCCATGTCACACTATTTAGAAACTTGAGCAATTAAGTATCAATACACTGATCGATTTATGAATGGAAATTCTATAGAAAAGCCCCAGTACACAGCAAAGACAGCCTATCAGAGATCGATTTTTTAAATTATTAAAGATGTAATCGGCGTCAATATTGGCATTTTTTTCATATTGCCGATGGTCTCGCTGTTTTTACCACTGAAGCATGCTGGGGCATCTTAGTTTTCATATTCAGCAACAGAGAGGTCAATATAGAGACATGCCATGCCATTTATTTTTGTTGATCCTTTTCTCTCATTTCTTCATGGTAGACAAGTTGCGTTTTAACCCTACCTGGCCTGGGGGAGGGGAGGCGAAATGGCCCCCCCTACCAAACTTTCTGCGTTATCTCCAGAACGACATTTTGAACCTATTTGCATGGCCCCCAGAGGAGAGAATCATGGGTACATCAAAGATGGCGGCCATATGAGGTCCCAGAAAAGTGATGTTTAGTCATATTTCTTCAAAAGTTCTGCTTTTCTGCGATGAAAAGTGTGCAAAAACTATTTTATTTCATATCACATTAATATTTACTAATTTATCATGCTGTTTTTGCGGTGAAATTCCATAAATAAAGAAAATAGGAAAATTCGACCGAAAAATCGACCAAAAAATGTCGTTTTTGAAAATGACGTCACTGTGACGTCATGAAAGCGGCCATCTTGATTTTTTTTTTACATTTTCTGGTAGAGCTTGACCCAAGGGTATAGTGTGGCAAGTTTCAGCTCCCTAGCTGAAGGGGTAATAAAAATAATTAGGGGGGGGCGTTTCGGTCCCCCCCAGGCCACGACAGGTCCCAAAAAGCCCAGGGCAGATAGGGTTAAGTGGTCAAATAAGCTTACACCTCATTCTCTACCTGTGATAACATGTCGCTGTAACATCTTTCAGAGGATTTGATGACAGGTCAGATTTTGAGACTGAACATGTTTAATTATTGGTTCATTTTGATGATAGTATTATTAATAATTATCGGATAAGAACTGCTGCAATACTTACTTCTGTGTATATGTTCAATTTGTAAACGCAATACCGGCTGTCAAAGCAAAAGGAGGTGTTCGCTTTAGATGGATTATTTTCCCTTCAGCATCGCTCTGCTGCTCTATCGTCTCGCTCTGAGCCTGCCGGTATATTGTGACGTAATGCTCAGGTATTCCCCAACTCTTTATCAGCCTGACGATGCCAGTCTGATGGGAAACTTTGGTTCATATTCCCATACAGTTACCATATATATTTTCATGAACGATCAACGTATTTACGAACAATAATCAGTTATATTAATATATAAACCTACTCAAAAACTGACAACTCTCTGCCAAAGTTCTGCGAACAATAAGTAACTGCAAAAAAAACATATTGGCACAAGCATGATCACTTGGGAAAGCAAGCGTCACCGGTTGTTGAGGATCATTTCCGGAATAAATAGAGAATATGTTGAAGTTGCAAAACTGAACACCTACATCAACGGAAAAATGAGAAATGAATATATCCATATTGTAGTGACGAAACATTAACGAATAGCCGTAACTGCTGTGAATCAGGAATTTTCTATTTTTGGCCCAGCATGCCTTCATATTGGAATTCTTTTACGTTATAACTTTTCCGTTTATAGTTACAACTTGTATCTTTCCGTTGCCCTCAGACGAAATACTCTTGTGTGAAAGTTAAATATATGTTTAACAATTATTGTTTTGCTCTATTGGATCGTCACAATATTCAGCTACGGACCAAGTGCATGGTGTGGCTGTGTGTGCATGCAACTCTATAGTCACGAATTATAATAACATGAGCGATTAATTGCGATAGCGGTTCGTTGTTTTTATTTCACGTCACTATTGCACTGTAAAGTCCAAAATCAAGATGGGGGAAAAAGATAAAAATGAAAAAAAAAAGAAAAAAAATTATGACTTGGAGTTTCGAACCCAAAAGTTGGCGTTCATTTGATTTGTAGTCCGACACTCTACCCATTCGACCACGAAGCAGTTACAATTTTTATTTGGAGGAATCATGTTCCGAATGGCGATGAACTTCACCCCTACAGAGCATTCCAAGCGTTTTGATATATTTCTATATAAAGAAAATATGACACTTTTAACCAAAATGATTTTTCAGTATCATTTAGGATCAAACCCACCGAATATGGATATCTAAGACTCGTTTTGGTTAAAGGTGTCATACTTTGCATATGATGGGAATTCCCTCTAAGAATATCACCAAAAATTGCAAAAACAAACAAATGCCTATTTTCTAATACTCTTAATATTTTTTGAAAAAATCTCTTGTCGGTGAAAAGTCAGAATACAAAAATCCAGTATTTTCTCTCATAAGCTAGTACGGTAACCTTTGAAGTAAACACGAGGAAATTATATTTTTGGTTTATAAACGCAACACACTAAGGAAAAAAATACAGTCAAACCGAACACCTCCTTTCCATTTGGTGAAAAGCGATGCCAAGGTACATGTGAGTGAAACCCAATCTTAAGTGACAACTTGTTGCAAGGCATGTATATATCAAATTCGCTCGCACAGCCTATGGCATCGAAATGCAAAAGAGACGGACAACTTGTGGCAGGACATGTACGTAAGACATAGAGAAACTCCTGAGCGACATCTTGTGGTGGACGCATATCCCCGAACCAGATGCAGAATAATCAAATTTGTTCTGACAGGTACTTGTATGAATACATGATTTGAGAAGAATCTGTATGAATCCGGAGACAAATAAGCTCAGATGCATTCCTTGGGTGGAGGGGTAATGTAAACAGGAGAATGGGGGATTTGTACAATACAGGCAGAGGGTAAAACAAAAGTTCCAATCGTGGACGTTTCACTCACTGATCTGAAGAGGTGTAAGCATGCAAAATGTAACTGATAAGCATGACAGCTGAATGCGGATGTCTCCGATTTTGACATTTGAGACTCTAAAGCGTACATACTGGGGCTTTTTAACGAAAAGTTTGATCAGAAATTGAGTAACATGGAGGTGGCCAAAGTTTTTATCAGAAATTATGCAAATATCAGAGCGGTAAATTTGAATTAGTCGCATAAAATGAAAAAAACAATTTGCCCTGAAATTAACTGAAGAGTAAAGCTATCTAAGTTGTGAAGTGATCCTTGCCCTCCGAGGTATCTGAGGATGTATGAATTTTCCCATAAATGTATAAAAACTGAAATTGCAACAGGCCTATACCTTAATCGAGGTAATAGTATTATATCTCCATCCAGGTATTATACCTCCATCCAGGTATTATATCTCCATCCAGGTATTTTTCACAACCTGATCTTGCCTGAATCCTCACAATTCCTGGTAAGGCTGGTTAAAAACAATTTCCTGTTTAGCATCACCGCCCGCCCCCCGAAATTTCGTCCGCCCCCCAAAAAAATAATTTTTGTTTGCCTAAAAGTCCCTTTTTGATCTCTAAGTCTGCATTTTGTAGATAACCGAGCAAGCCGAGTTGAGAAGCTTGGGTACTTCAAAGATGTGAAAATGTCATTCGTTGTCTGTCAGATTCGACGATAAAGGCCTTTTGAAAACTTTTTGGTGAATTCAGATTGAAACTGAAACATAGCTTGCATAGGGCAATGGCTGCAGTTTGGAAATTGTACAGGGAAATGTATGGTGATGGCTTATAATTATCGTCACAATACTAACCCAGGATTCAACATCCAGTGTCCATGCAGCCATGATAGTTCATAAAGAATTTCTACATCTATTATCGTAATTGTCGCCAACCAACGTTTTGAATCTCCAATTATGAAGGCAAACAACAGAGCAGAAGGACGATGGATGCCAGCTATTTTATTCAGAACAGAAACCCAACTATTAAGGCAAGGTTTACTGATAATTTTATCCACACAGGCCACTAAAAATCCTCCCTCCCTACCCAGATTTATTAAAAAAAATGATGCTAAACAGGAAACTTTTTTAACCAAGCTTTGCTTATAGTTTCTGTCCCCCCCCCCCCGCCTGAACCCGACGAAGTCCAAGTATGGCTATAGGGTTCCATCAAAAATATTTGAAATTTCCTTTGGGAGGTAGTTTCAGTTAGCTTTTATCAAACAGAATAGCTTTGGGACGTTTGAAGAAGTCGGAACCAAAATGATCACGCACGTGGTCGTTGTTGTTGTAAATTGCGCCTGTCGCACTTTCGTTATCAAGTTCGATTTAGAGATTTAATTCTCCTTCAGCAAAAACGTCTCATAATTCGTTTATACTTTACATCTGAAGATATAACCCATAGCAAGTAAGTCGCTAATTCAATTTAATAGGTCACATCAAGAAAACAGATGTACGTCACCTCAAAGTACCAGTAAAGATTTCTGTTCGTCATGAAATGGAAAAATGGCTCCTTTTTTTCGGCGCGAATATAGATACTTGCGAGATTGATTTCTCGTTTAACAGTCACATCTATAATTCGTTAATACTTTCAATCTAGAGATACAGGTCAAGGCGAGTAACTGGTTATTTCGAAGGCGTGAGATAAAGAAAATGAACTACGTCACCTCGAATTTCCATGGTTCCGGCTGCTGCATCGACTGCTGGTTGTCACATAAATAAATGAAGTCTGCAATAGGGATTTTAGCGCGTAAGGATACCTGAACTTGTTACTTATACTATAAAGGTTATCAAGACGCGAAATTGACGAAAATTGCACATTAAGCAATTCCTATAATTAATATCATCACCAACCTTACGTAGCTTGAAAAAAACTTGTGGAGATCAAACCTTGGACTACCTTGGACTACATTCGCAGGCGGACCAATCCTTGAGAAAAAAAATTACGGGTTGGCCATGCATGGGTTATGTCTCCTGGTATTTCGTGGAGAGCACTGATCATTCGGAAAGGTCGAGGATAGTTTACATGGCCCAACATCAAGTGGCCTGTTATTTGTTGGACTGTTATTTGTTATGTTGTTGGGGCACTGTATTTACCCGTCCAACAATTTACGAGCTAGAAAAAACCTGTCCGAAAATAACAAAACTGGCACCGTCGGGGATCGAACCCGCTATTCTTTGCTCCATAGTCAGGAATCTTACCCCTGAGCCACGTAAGCAGCTGAAAGCAACCGTTGGATTTTTTTTATATACCTAACACAAACCTAACCCTAACCCCAAAACCCTAAACCTAACACTAACCCGTAACCAGTAATACTGATTTAACGCTAATTAGCGCAAATTTGACTCATAATTAGACGTAATCACGCTTAAGAGCATTCGTCAAACTTCAGTCACGTGATTTCATGAAGTCACGTGATTTCATGGCCAAGGCTACTTGATTTTGGGCCATGGGAACTATCCTTAACCATTCGGAAAAGGAAGGATAATTTGGTATTCAGGGACAAAGCTTTTATCAAACAGAATAGCTTTGGGACGTTTGAAGAAGACGGAACCAAAATGATCACGCACGTGGTCGTTGTTGTTGTAAATTGTGCCTGTCGCACTTTCGTTATCCAGTTCGATTTAGAGATTTAATTCTCCTTCAGCAAAAACGTCTCATAATTCGTTTATACTTTACATCTGAAGATATAACCCATAACAAGTAAGTCGCTAGTTCAATTTAATATGTCACATCAAGAAAACAGACGTACGTCACCTCAAAGTACCGGTAAAGATTTCTGTTCGTCATGAAATGAAAAATGGCGCCTTTTTTTCGGCGCGAATATAGATACTTGCGAGATTGATTTCTCGTTTAACAGTCACATCTATAATTCGTTAATACTTTCAATCTAGAGATACAGGCCATGGCGAGTAACTGGTTATTTCGAAGGCGTGAGATAAAGAAAATGAACTACGTCACCTCGAATTTCCGTGGTTCCGGCTGCTGCATCGGCTGCTGGTTGTCACATAAATACATGAAGTCTGCAATAGGGGGTTTTAGCGCGTATGGATACCTGAACTTGCTACTTATACTATAAAGGTTATCAAGACGTGAAAGTGATGAAAATTGCACATTAAGCAATTCCTATAAATAATATCATCACCAACCTTACGTAATTTGAAAAAAAAACTTGTGGAGATCAAACCTTGGACTACCTTGGACTACATTCGCAGGAGTACCAATCCTTGAGACAAAAATTACGAGTTGGCCATGAATTGGTTATATCCCCTGGTATTTCGTGGAGAGCATTGATCATTCGGAAAAGGAAGGATAATTTGGTATTCAGGGACAAAGCGGGCAATATTCCGTTGATATTTTGAAAGCAGAATGGAGAGAAAAGACTGATGAAAAGGGAAACATAGGAAACGGGCTGTAGAACTACCTTCAATTATTCTTGGAGCCGTTTTCGTTCGGGTGGGCTGTAGAACTACCGTCAATTATTCTTGGAGCAGTTTTCATTCGGGTTGTATCGGGTACCTTATTCTGCAAAGACCATTCCATTACCTGAGGGTTCCCGATTGTCAGTAGAATTTGACCAAAGCATAATTCATAAAACTTGTTTTAAAAATTGTTAATAAAATGATTCCACTATATCAATAACCCAAAAGATACAAAAGGCACACCTACAAAATACATTCTGTACTGGATAGAAGTTTTGAGCACCTGCCTTCAGTAGTTTTCAAGATATGGAGTGTTAACGAAAATGTTACGGACAGACGGATAGACGGACAGACGGACGGACGGACCGACGTACCCACAACAATACCCCTATGCCCATTCGGGCTGAGGGGTAAAAAAGAGCCAGTCCCAAGGTGTATTTCTTGCCACGAAGATCTCACAGTGAAACATATTCTTATCTACTGTATAGATTGTAAGAGATTCTTTTTATCGAGCGACTACTTTGGAAGATCTTTCTAGTCGAGTGAGGGAGAACTGTGTCTTGGGTTATTTGAGAGATATCGGTTTGTTGCTTAAGTTTTAATGTGTGTATGTTTTAATGTGTTGGATTACTGAGTTATTGGCTTGAGTACTTAGAATGTTGATTGATCGTCGCTGTATAGCTGAAATATTGCTGAATAATACCTTAATTCTGTCTCTCTTTCTCTCCGTCTCTTGACACCTTGGTGATGTAAAACACACGATGTTCGAACTGTCCCTAGCCCCATGTTGGATTGACACACTATTGTGATTTCGCGAAAACTAAGCGAGCACCCGGACCTTCCATGAATAATCCCAATCTTCCAGTGGACAAAACGTTGTTGCGTAACTTATACGTCTAAAAATCTAGGTTCGCTTGATATTTAGTACATTCGGAGGTCTTGGTGCTAATTGGTGCTAATGCTGTTATATGAAATATGGAATAGGTCTCTGAATTATGGAAAATAGATGACTATTGAATGGCGGAATATATGCTTCTATTTTGGGTCTCATCTATTCGGTATCGACATCCACCAGTGTTGGGTAAGTAGAAAGTGAAGCAAATGCCGAGTCAACATTTTGCAATGAATCTGGAAATCCATAAATGTCAACTTTATGCATGGAAATTTGCCAATGTTTTTTTCTTCTTTTTTTCGAATTGTAATGTGACAGTCGGTCTCTCCATAGCTATAGAAACCAAAGCCATGCTGCTGAGACATGCCAACTGTATTACAATATTTTTATTGACGTCTCGAAGAATGTCAGTCCGATATCTCGCAATATACCATCGTCACAGAGCCGACACTGCTTTTTCATTCAATTCGTCTTGATGCTCAATCTTTGAACGGAATCTGATACCTGGTATGTGACATTCAATTAGAGAGATGTAAACCTGTCAGACATTTCGAGTTCATGTAGACACTGGTTATAGGTCAGCTGCCGATAAATCGATACATCACCACTGACGGCGCGAGATATTTAGCTTTGAAGCCTATGCTTCGGTTTCAATTTCCTTCCAGGAATCGACGGGAGATTTCGATTACCACTTGTTCGCATAAGGCTTGTGGACAGCAGCATTTGAATAACACTTTAGATGGTGCAACCTATGAGAATCCTTTTTGTTTTTCAGAATATATTCGAAAATGATAAAATTTGAACAACGTATTGGTAGGTTATGAAATTCCATTAAATGCATTGACACTCTGTATGTATGTGGGTGGGAGCAATACCATGGATGAGTAAAACGAGATTGATTCTCACATATCTATCTACAGCAACATTTCTAAATTTTAATATATTTCATTTTCCGACAGAAACGCTCCGTTAGCTATTCTGTCTTATGATGTATTTAAGCTATTTTTATGAGAAATATTTTGTTTTGCTGAAATCTATTCGGTAGTAAGGAAAAAATGTATAGCTACATCTGCTATGGACATTTTCCGCCTTCGCTATCACTTTAGAATTCTGGCCTGGTCATACTTGTGCCATGTTTATTCGTCACTTCTTGTGATATAAACAATGACTGGTTGTTTCAGCAGTAATGTTGGAATGTTTCCTCTTTAACTAAATGATTTTCAATCGTTCACTTTTCCTCGATTCTAACGCATTTTAATCGCCATATTTAGTTCAATTTGAAAATGTTCTCTCGATGGATTCATGATGGCAAGCAGGACAAAATATAGAGAGATGGACAATTTTCCTCGTTCATGCGATCAATTCAATCCGTTTTAAAACCCCGACCCTTCACCAGCAATGAACTTTCAGGTGTACTCCTCCAAAAAATAAGCAAAATTTAATCTTCTTCGATCGTATATTTACAGAACTCCGAAAATAGGCGTTAATGCCCTAGAATTATTATTATTACTAGAATAGGGATTTCGCGTGCCCTTTCTATACTACTCATCTCGTACTACTCATCGCCCATGCGCAGTCGACCCATTCTACTGTAGGGTGCAAGCCTGGCCCATGGAATATCAGGTAGTGAAAACCCCAGGTCTCTCGCCCCGCCCTATCCCGCGCCACACATATGCGACCCGCTGTGAGTGAGTACAGCGGAGTAGGAGGAGGAGGAGGAGGAGGAGGACACGCCACGGATTATACTTGGAAGATTGTCCACGACTGAACGTTCCATCCTATCTCCGGAACAACGGAATTTGGAGAGCTGAGACATACTTAACTGGTAGTTTATCGCATTTGGATCATTTGGAGTTTATCTGCGTGACCTCCAGATCAGAGGTGCATGGCTAAATTAAAGATGGCGGCCGCCAGTTGATTTTTTTTCTTTTTAGAAATGTTTGTTTTCTGTGAAATAAAGTGGGGATGAACTATTTAATTTCGCGTAACATTTTTATTTACTAATTCGCCATTCAGTTTTTTCACAGAAAATCGCAGAAATAAAAAAAATCGGGAAAATCGATGACAAAACCTTTGATTTTGCCGAAATGTCCCTTCCCACCCGGATGAGTCCCCAAATTCCCAGGCCTGGTAGGGCTAATATTTACATCAAATCTACATCAAAGTGTGAAGCTCTGGGTGAGCTCTGGCTCTGAGATCCATAATTATTTACCCATAAATACTATCTTGAGGGGGACCCCGAGCAGTAATTAAGTGCTAGGAGAAAGAAAGGTTGAAAAGTCATGAGACGACTGTCTCATGAATTTCGGATCTGATGCCTTGACATTATTCACACAAAAATTATTGCTGCGAGTGGGGATTATGGGAATAAGCAATCAACCAATTTTAGCTGCAGTCAGCAAAATTCATATTGAGTATGGCGTCATGTGTGTCTCCTCCCTCTTCGACAACGTTTCTAGATGCAATGACTGACATCACAACACCTATGTCTATGTTCGAAACTGATCACTCTGCGACTTTTGCTGCTCTAATTATTTCTACTACAATTCTCAATGGCATCGGAAATGTACGGATGAATGACCGCCAGACGATTATTTTCTTCTGAGACGCCAGGGAATCGGGAAGCAAAATGATACATAGCAAAGCGGCAATGTAGTCGATGAACGGCGATACACGGATTAGTTTCGCGAATTGGGATCGACAGTTACAGAGTTCGTTAATACAATAGCGCATATTCAGAAACCAACAGTGTGAAATAATCAGTAGATACTATGAGACATGAGACTTGGAACCGGAGCGATGCCACACTACTTTCGATAATCCTCGATCGCATTTGAACGGATTTTCATTCGATCCCCATTTAAACACGATTAACAAATGAGGATAATGATCATTCACACAATGCAATCGCGAGCCCCTATTTTGAGAATAGAGAGAGATAATAGAATACTACTCTCAGTGCTACATGTACGCTTAGCGGTCCTTTCCTGAAATAGTTGGAAAAAATTGATCCATATTTATCATATTTATACCAGTTGTCAAAGGGTGACTTTGGGTCTAGGTTAGATTTTATAACTTCATTTCTAGGGCTTACAGCTCTAATGTACTTACATGCACGTATATCTCTTTAACAGTATTTTCGTTATTGTGGGAATACGCTATCTTAGAATAGCACAGGTACGAGTGCTGAAAATTGAGGGGTGCTGTATGTTCGGTTTCAAAACTACGATCTGCTATCCTCTATTTTTGTGTGGAGACCCGATGGTGGAGTGGTTTAGATCGCCGATATATAATGTTGGTGGTTGAGTGCCTTACTCTGGTGGTCGCTGGCTCGAATCCCGTACGGCACTCGATCTATTATCAGTACGTAGTATCTGTGCTATACTAAGATAGTGTAATCCCAAAATAACGAAAATAATGTTCATACGATCCCTTTTTAAATCAAAAGAAGTATCTTCGTATATCTCTTGTTTGTAAACGAAGAAATGCTGAACAAGTGACGAAGATCTCAATTGAAAAGAAAACAAGTTTATAATGAAAAGGTTTTCCTCAACCGGCTTGTTCATTTTGCTTCGTCCAATGGGCGACATTTGATTGAATTGGAGCGCACTATTTCATTCTTGGAGACGATCGAACGAGATTTGAGCCCGAAATCTTCAACCCATTGTTTTGTTCACCGGTCGATTGCAATCTTTTTCTGGGACTACTGGTTCGCACTGGTGGAAATCGTTTACTTCCCCTGTAGTATGCTTTCTCTTTCTTTCTTTCCCTTTTTTATATGTTTTTATATTGCCGACCGGCAAAATTTGGACTGAAACCCCCACAAGACCTGTCCCCTTCTTGTACGCCCTTGATTTGCTGAAATCAAAATCCTTCAAAAATCCTTCCGGGCCGCATGTGTACATTGACTGTCATTGAGGTAGTCTAATTCTTTGATCTAAACAAGGGTGTTCCACTGGATCTACGGGTCAGTTTCTGTTAGATTTTTCAAATAAATTTAAATTCCAGGAGAGAAATGTTCTACTTCGGAAGCAGCTTTGGTGTGCTTTTCGTGTCCAATGCTGATTCAGCTCTCGCCTGTGTCACAAATAAAAAACCCAAGGTGTAGGGATTCCAAGAGTGAGCTAGGGGCCGTATGAACCCATGCACTTCAACATCCTCACGTGCTCATATGAAAAGTCACAATCAAAGCGTGACTGAGATACATCATTCTCTAGATGACGACTTTACAACGAATATCATATGGATTAAGAATATCAATCAGCGATACGGATTTGAGATTTTTTAAACATATTGACGGCTTCTCTCTTACAGGAAACTAGCCTATGTTAATTTATACTATGATTGTCGTTTTGGATTTGGTGCTAATGCTGATATATGAAAGGACGCGGACATTCTTTAATGGACGACGGCGGAAGTATGACTGACCGTCCAGATGCTTGTAATTACGACACATTTATTTATCTGCTTTCCGATATTCAAATTATTATCAAGTTGAAGTTCAACTTCAGTGAGACTGAATTTTTGAATCGCATATGGTAACTCCCAAGTTATGGTTTCACACCTGCGACCATGATGACCTTGATCGGTGAATGGTGTGCCTTCATCACGTATCCTTCAAACCAGTAAAGGGTCTTCGTCAAGGCTTATCACTATCGTTTGCTGCACGTCAAGTTTGGATGAACCAGCAGCAGTAAATTTGTTGTCGTCCGCGTGGATTGTGAATTTACCCTCACTTATACCGAAGCTATTTCGTAATTGTATTGACAAGTATTGTCCCTACAATTGTTCCCTCTGGAATTTCCCGCTTAGTTGCAACCACCGAATGAAGATTCCGCTATTTTGTGTTTATGTTGGAGAGGTAGAACGACTGAAATGCGCAAAAAACTGTTGAGGTCTCACGTGGGTAAGTGTATCAACTACAGCTAGAGAAAAGTAGATTTGCAATCTTGATTTACAATGGTATTGTTCTTTATCACTAATGAGTGAATATGAATTAACGTCGCTTTCAACGCTATTTTAGTCATCTTACCACAAGCTTAGTTGGTTTGTTTATATAGGCGCGAGTAGTAGGGTCCCAGCAAATGGAGCCTCTGGCGCCTCACTGCGCATGCACGAGAAAAAAAATTGTGGCGGTATTGTGGCGGTGTGCGCAGGAGTGTTGTGCGCAGGTATGACGTCACTTCCGGTCTGGGTGAATGGGGCGTGACCTTGGGGGCATGTATTTCTCCGCGGTGATGCGGTCTGGCGGTGATGCGGTGTGCCGCCGGGGACCGAAAATAGTCCCAAAACCGTGGGTTTTCGTGGAAGTGTTCGGCAATCTGTAGGGACCGCTAGTGGACCGATGGGGTCGAGTGAGGTATCAAAGTGAAGCATTCGTGAAGGGGCATTTGATGGGCTGGGTGTGGGGTTGAAATATCGGCATTCTGCGCATGCGCGGTGGCCAAAGGGTATGGAAATAGACGTTTTGGGGTCTAGGGGAGTCCCTAATGGACCGATGGAGTCGTATGAGGTATCAATGTGAAGCCTATGTGAGGGGGCATCTGACTGCACTAGTTTTTCGCCCGTTGTCACCATTCTGCGCATGCGCGGTGGCCCAAGGGTATGAAAATAGACGTTTTAGGATCTAGGGGAGTCCCTAATGGGCCGATGGAGTTGTATGAGGTATCAATGTGAAGCCTATGTGAGGGGGCATCTGACTGGACTAGTGGCTCGAGCGTTGTCACCATTCTACGCATGCGCAGACAGGGAATTCTGGGAAAAGGGTGTGGAAATAGACGTTTTAGGGTTTAGGGGAGCCCCTAATCGGCCGATGGTGTCGTATAAGGTCTTATTTTGAAGCCTATGTGAGGGAGCATCTGACTGGACTAGTGTGTCGTTTCCATTTTGCGCATGCGCAGACAGGGAATTATGGGAAAAGGGTATGGAAATAGACGTTTTGAGGTTTAGATAGGCCCCTAATCATCCGATGGAGTCGAGTGAGGTATCCATGTGAAGCAGTCGTGAGGGAGTATCCGACGGGGTGGATGCGACGTAAAACGTATATCATTCTACGCATGCGCAGTAGAGCAAGGGTATGGAAATAGACATTCTGGCGCCGACAGGGGTCACTATGGGTCCGATGGAGTCGTCTGAGGTCTTATGTTGAAGCTCTCATGAAGCAGCATCCGACTGGACTCAGGGTTCGTCTGTGTGCAAGAGTCTGCGCATGCGTAGTCTGTTCGTAATATAGAAAACAGCCATGTTGGGGGATGCGTGGCAGTGTGTTTGACCCATCACTACTAGGGGTCCATGGTTGTGGTTGGGTGGGTTGTGACGTCACTTCCGGGTTTCACTAAAACTACCTCCAAACATAGAAGAGTTCCAATTTTCCCGTAGACGTCCGTATGTTCAACCTCCGGCCCGGCCCGGCCCGGCCCGCCCCGGCCGCAGCGCGCGCGCGCGAGTTACTTCGGCCGCAGCGCGCGCGCGCGCGTCATCACCGGCAGTGCGCGCGCGGGACAAAAGGTCAAAGGTCACATCCAGGTCAAACGGTCCAATGTCCAATGAGACAATGTTGCGGCATCGATATATACAGAGCTTGAGCACAAAAAGGGGATTCTAGATGAACCCGGGAAAGATGGGCAGTTCCATTTGGACCAATGAGCGATCGATAAAAGAACCAATGGACGGGTACTAGGTACACGTCTGCGCATTTTTTTTCCATATTTAAAAATACATAGAACTTACAGTAATAAACTTAATCTATACGTGTTGGACGAGTCTTCACTCACCGTCTTCCTTTACACGCACCTCAATGAAATGCCCGCTCCAAACCTAGACCAAAACACGTACTTGATCTGTGGGCTGATTTCGTTGGCTCTCTATTTTACTATAGTGCTCTTGCATTCTAACATTGATGGGTTACATTTTGGCCCCATCCTACACCACTGATTTCAGTTTGACTGAATCTCCACATTGGGCATTTATGCATTATGAATAAAACACACAACACGGGGTTTTTTGGTGAGATCTCATTTTGTTTTTTATTCATTAACAGCAACAACGTGAGAACAACCACGTGAAAACTGAAGCCCAGAACAAGGGGCTTGTACTTTGAAAGAGCTAAAGCCCAGAACAGGGGGGCTTGTACATTGAAAGAACTGAAGCCCAGAACAGGGGGCTTGTAAACTGAAGCCCAGAACAGGGGGCTTGAACATTGAAAGAACTTAAGCCCAGAACGGGGCTTGTACATTGAAATGATGGGCGGCCCAGTCATATACGAGTACATCGCGGTCCTCGGCCTTTGGGTACTCGTCAAACATCTGTACGATGGTAGATAAGGTCCTTCCCCGGCATCGATGGTACAGGTAAAACAAGCAATATTGTCCGCACACGCTACTGGTCAGGCTTTGCACCGTTTGACTGTTCCAACACCACGTCTCTGTGCCTTGATCCATGAAGTCTGTTAAATCGGGATGGAGGGGTGGCAGACCGTACGGGTCAAAGTATTCGCCCTGCTGTTCTGTCAAGTGCACGGCCACCCAGTGTTCACCGGGTCGATCCATCGGGTCCGTGTTGAGAACGTAAGCAGCAGGATACATACGGTCTAATGGAAACACATCTCGGGCGAACACCCCTTGAAAGACCATACGTGTCTCTGGGTCATTCTTCAGCACGGTGGTTATCTGGTCTGTATCCATGTTAGGTGGAGAAGTCACACAGCACGTTGCGCGCCTTGTCCACTTGAATGATGTTGTCAAACTCGGCGTAGCAGATCACATTGACAGTGGTCGCCAGGGCTCGTGCAAAGTGGATTTCCACCCGTAAATTGCCTTGCTTGGCCAGGGCCAGCTGATGGTCGTTCTCTAGGGTGGGGATCAGATCGAAACAGAACAACGTGTATCCGTTCGCGTAGTGCTCCCGACTGATGAAATTCCCTTCGTCCTGGTTGATTTGACCGGTGGCTGTAAACAGGCTCTGATAGGCTCGAATGAAATTCCTGCGCCCAAAGTTCAGTGTTAAGGCCGTGGCTGGCACCTGTTGTCCATCCACATGCAGGGCCACAAAATTGATGCCGAAATGTTGAAAGTCAAACGGATTCTCTGGGTAGGCTCCACTGAAACTGGTATTTTCCACACAGGCCAGAATCAATCGCTTGGGTAGTTCCCCCAGGAACAGGTTTTCTTTGTTGGCGCCCATATTTCCAGCAGGCACAGAGAACACTTTCGTTTGTACACGTCGGATAGGGTACTGGGCTGGTTTTGTTTCCAAGGCTTTCATGTGTCCCAATTAAACGGCTGGATTCCGTTTCACTTTTCGGACATACAGCACTGCCTCTTGGATGACAATCTTATAGTCCGCTGCATGCCCCTCTACGTTAGTGGCCATCAAGGCGAAGGTCGGAGGCGCCCGTATCAATCGGATTTTGATGGGGATCTTGTTCAAGAGGTACCGGTCTTGCATGAACATGTCTGTGTGCAGTCGACCCATGAGATCCACCGAGGCACTGTTCGCAGTGAAAGCCTTCCGTTTGTAATATCCCACATTGTCCACCGTGTCCATGTGCTCGGGTGTGTCCTGGTAGAATAAAGCGGCCGTCAGCTGAGATTTTTTAGCCTCTCGGCCATACGACAACAGTGTCTCGATGTAGGCTCGATAGGGGTACGTGTTGGTGGAGTCACTGATGAGTTTGTCGCTGAGAAAAATATCCACCTGTTGAAACATCGAGTGCAGCCAGAGATTAGTCGGGCCCACCGTTGCTTGGTCGGCGATTCTGGTGCCAGCTCCATTGATGATCTTGGCTTTCACATACAAGTATGTATGGGCTAAATCCACATAGGCCGTATCCGCATTACTGATGGCATTACTGATGGTGAACTCGATGGGCCCGGTTTCGTTGATGCTGGAGAGCGGGAGATGCTCCACCCATAATCCTTGTTCCGCACTGGTCTGTGTGGGCGGCACGGTCCACAAATCAAATTCACTGTTGGTGGAGGGGCAGGACTCGGCGTGGATCAAGGACATGTTTAAGAAAAGATATCCTGGGTCTTCGATGTGCGTCGTCGCTGGGTCATCGATGTGCGTCGTCGCTGGGTCGGTCGTGCGTGGTCTCGGTGGGGCAGCTCTTTTATTCCCTACGGTGCGTTGTGCTTTGGCCATCAAGACGCCTCCCGCTTCTTTGGCCCGCCGTTTCAAGGCTTCTTTGGGTGCCGTACCCCCAAGACATCACCGGCCACTTGCAGTCCACTGCGTACCGCTTGTTTGCCCATTGCTTTCACCCCACGCGTCACCAAGGGCAGGAACGTTTTGACGATGCTCCCGAGTATGTTCCCCAGTCCATGTCCACGTTGCATGCGTGCACCACTAAACACCGGAAAGCCACCCCCGGCCTGTTGGGCATAATAGTCCATATAGCTGCGTGCATCGCACTCGTAGGGCACCTTCATTATGCAAAGTGGGGAGCACGTGCTTGTCGAAAATGAAGTGTCACCACCACTTTCCCGCGTTGGAATGCCACCGGTCGTCCCGTGTCATCTCTTATATCCACCGTGATCGTGTTGATGTGGGTTTGTCGTACAGGCAGGTAGAGCATGTGGGTTAAACTGTGGGTGACTTGATCGCCATACTTATTTTTAATGGGGACCACCCGTAACAGAGGTGTGTTGATATCGCCCACGATGTGGTTGTCCACCACGTCCGAGTAGACGTAGAGTCCGTACATACCCGACTTCATATCCATCGGGATCTCGCCTTGGTGGGCGGTGGGACCAGCGAACGTCTTTAGATCGAAACCCACCATTTGCTGTAGGATAGGACTCAGTACGACACTCGCCTTGGCGGTGACGATAAGCTGTGCCTTGTCGTTGTGTGCGTTGTAATCGAAGTCCACGTGATTCTTGAAGGGAAAGGATTTGATGGGTTTTGAACTATTCGTGACCTCCCGTAGAGCCTTATAATGCAACAGTCTTGACAGCCCACCCATGAACTCCTTGGGAGTATCGTATTGGCCTTCGGGGAGGGTGAGTCGGATGTCTTTTCCTTCGTAGGTCACCTCATTGGCTTCATTGGCTCGCACGTTGTACCACGAGTAAGGGTATTGGATATCCACGAGGCCACATTCCCAGCGCCCAGGTAAATGCAACGGTTGCGGTAACTGGGTCACGTACTTGGCCAAGGTGTTGTCAGGAAACACATCCAGCGAACTGTTACTGGATAGGGTGAGGTAAAACAAGGCGACTGAGCTGTCCTGCTGCTGCTGTTGGTTTTAATAGGTCTTCCAGGCCTTGGGCGGTTGTGTCCGGCGTCGTGTTCGTCGCGTTGAATTGCTACGTGTCACGGCTCTGGAGATGTGGAGTGTCCTGATCGAGGGTGGTTTTTTAAAGGTCTGAAAAGAAGGTGCCCGTTGTGGTGGTGGAGTTTTGGGGGATGACTCCGGTTCCCAGTCGGCTTCCCAAGAAGGTAGTGGGCCACTCGGCGATTGCTGGGTTCGCTGCATAAAGGCCCGGCGGTGGGGGTTTCCCACCAATTCCTGTGGTACATGCATGTCTTTCAAGCCTTGAGCGAAGACTTCCCATCCTCGAGGATCCGTGTGCGATCTGCGTTGACGCATCAGATCATTCACTAAATCCGTCATGTGGGTCCCCGGGACCACCTGATTCTGTACCAGAAGTTCGCCTTTATCATTCCAAGTCATGTTAGGATTCTGTTTCATCCGTTGTAATACCAGGCCAGCTTGTTTCTTGAACGATGCAGGTACACTCTTCAGCGCTTCGTCT
>JAVTVY010023562.1:0-98617 GCA_036873755.1 Hanleya hanleyi
AATATTGATAGCGAGATTGAAGTATAGGAGAAAAGACCGTAATTGTCTTTATTGTATGATACATGTATCATGCCATTATTCTTTTGTTTCATATCTGTACCTATATTATTTACTTATTTGGTACATGTATGCAGTCTAATAACTTAAGAAACTGAACACAACAACAAAAGCTGAAAGCAACTCAACGAGTTTTATCCCTTAGGTATAATTTATCATGACATATTTGGGCTACCCTTCCAGGCTCAAACTGAGGATAAATCTACCATAATTTAAAATCCTACCATTAATTTTGTCTACCTTCTCATCTTTTTTTACCCTACAGCCAAGTCAGAGAAACACAGAAGCAATATGTATAAACATAGATACTATCGGCACCACTGTACACAAGCAATATAGATAAACATAAGACGGTAAAAGTCGGTCAGGTATACAGCAAAACATTAGCCCAAGACTATTCACTGACATAAAATTTTAAAAACAAAGAGCTTTAAATTCTGTATGAGTGACAGCATTTTTAAAAGATTTAGAAAGGTGGTTCCAGATGACTGTATCCCTGTATCTAAAAGAATTCTTTCTGTAAGTTAATTACACCGTTAAACCTGTGGACTGTCGAATACCGATAATGAGCACCACTGTACACAAGCAATATTGGTATATGGATGTTATCAGCACCACTGTACAGAAACAATACACATCTAGATAAACATATACTATCAGCACCACTTTACACAAGCAATATATATATATATATATGTGGGTTCTATCAGCACCACTGTACATAAGCAACATAGATAAATGTAGATACTATCACTATCAGCACCACTGTACATAAGCAACATAGATAAATGTAGATACTATCACTATCAGCACCACTGTACATAAGCAACATAGATAAATGTAGATACTATCACTATCAGCACCACTGTACATAAGCAACATAGATAAATGTAGATACTATCACTATCAGCACCACTGTACATAAGCAACATAGATAAATGTGGATACTATCACTATCAGCACCACTGTACATAAGCAACATAGATAAATGTAGATACTATCACTATCAGCACCACTGTACATAAGCAACATAGATAAATGTAGATATTATCACTATCAGCACCACTGTACATAAGCAACATAGATAAATGTAGATACTATCACTATCAGCACCACTACAGAAGCAATATACTTACAAGTAGATAAACGTAGATATCAACACCACTGTACAAAAGCAATGTAGATAAACATAGATACTATCAGCACCACTACAAAAGCAATATAAATGAACTATATGCTATCAGCACAACAGTACAAAAGCAATATACATGTAGATAAACATAGATACTATCGGCTCAACTGTATAGAACATGAACATGCATGGGTACTGTCGGCACCACTGTACAGAAGCAATAGATAAACATATATATACTATCAGCACAACAGTACAGAAGCAATATGGACAAACATAAATACTATCAGCACAACAGTACAGAAGCAATATGGACAAACATATATACTATCAACAACAGTACAGAAGCAATATGGACAAACATATATATACTATCAGCACAACAGTACAGAAGCAATATGGACAAACATATATATACTATCAGCACAACAGTACAGAAGCAATATGGACAAACATATATATACTATCAGCACAACAGTACAGAAGCAATATGGACAAACATATATATACTATCAGCACAACAGTACAGAAGCAATATGGACAAACATATATATACTATCAGCACAACAGTACAGAAGCAATATGGACAAACATATATATACTATCAGCACAACAGTACAGAAGCAATATGGACAAACATAAATACTATCATTACCACTAAATTTTATGACCCTAAATAAAAAATGGCTACAGGACATACAATGTATCAGGTCATGAAACTCCATCCCTTGAGATAATTCAGACCTCCTGCTAATTGGAGAAATTTTTAAGAAAAATAATGCTGCACGAGGTAAACTTAGACAGCATTAGTACTGTGAATTCATAGAATATTCTACCAGAAACATCAGGGCCACTCTGGTGTCATCATGAGAAAATTGCTGAAGGTCCTCCAAATCAGGTTATTAAATGGCTATGGTATGAAAACAGGAAACTAGACCTGCTTGTTAACAAGGAAATAATGGAGCTAGGTATGCTGGATGTTCACAGATCCTGCTCACATCTTGACCGACAGCCCCGTCACAAAAATAATCGCTATATAGTTTCACAAAAACATGACTGGCCAGTCTATAATAGCACAGAACTTGTAATAAGAAGACTTATCAATATTGCTTCCGTACAATAACACTTTTGAGATCTACACGACATTTTAATAATCAGATGGAAGAAGAGCCCATGCTATTGTGCCGCATAGCATGTCATGTAGTGAGTAAATTGAAGGAGTAGTGTGAGGAGTAGTGGTAGTACTCATGACGGATTAAACTGGGTAGATGTTTGATGGTTATTTTAATCACAACCACATTGTAAGAAGTTGATTGGAAACAATAAGTCACCTATCACGGCACTGAGAGGTCATCTCCAATATTCAAATGTTATTTTTCCATTTGACCGCTGGAAATTTTAATTTACTGCGAATATATTCGACTTTTGTTTCATCTCTATAGTATATGTCATGGAATTTTACTGTTTATACTCCTATGTAATGAAGGGAGATAACCTTGTATATTAAATCATGTGTGAATATATATACTGTCTCCTGAAGACATGCTTGCTCAATGCAATGTAATAAATGTTATGTGCAATAATGAACTTTATTGAGTTCTAATATAGAAAATGTTAACGTGGTTCTTAACTGTGCAGGTAATGACTGCCAAAATGTTTCTGGGTGCTGTTGGGATTCTCTCTCTCTCTCTCCTCCCCCCCCCCCTCCCCAAACACCGCTTAAGTTTATTAAAGGCTATGTATGATTGATGGTGATGTTGCATAAAGATATTCAGCAGCAGATTGTCAGATCCATGAAGGCTCTGTTGTATAGCAGTGAGGTATTTATGTACAGGAATGAAGGCTCTGTTGTATAGCAGTGAGGTATTTATGTACAGGAATGAAGGCTCTGTTGTATAGCAGTGAGGTATTTTATGTACAGGAATGCAAGTCTCCTATACTTCCTATGTTTTTGTGTCATTCCCTTATTTCCTGCAAAACCACCTATATTTCCTATATTTTGACTTCTTATGAAAACTTTTACCATTGCTCTAAAATGAGTCAAATTTGCATGAGGAAATGCAGTTCAGAAATTTTTTCTTGCCTCGCTTTGATTGCTTTTATGGAAAAATTGAAATCTCTATTTGTTGAACCAAGAAGCAGAATGGGTATTCTCAATCACCACCAATATGACTGCATTCAGTGGAAATAATTTGATTAAACACCAGAAAACTACGAAGTTTGGAACATGCAATATAGTAGTGACCTGTGTTACACTCCTTTATTTCCTATATATTTTATTGAGAAAATTCCTATATTTCTCTTATATTTTGGCGAATTTCCTCCTATATCTTCACTGTGAGCCACTTGAAGGCCTGTATAACCTGGCCATTAGGTCTCAGGTGGCTCGCCTGAATATTGGGTAATTCTAGATTCTAAACCCGATAGCCAAGCGGAAAATGGCTGATACCTTCCGCGACATTATACTGTGGACACATCCTGCCTTAACATACATGTATTATTGTCATGTGTGGATATCCTATAGCATCCAGGTCTTGACAGCAGATCGCTATACTTTCAAATCCTCTCCCTGTGAAGCAAGGATATCTCTACCATAGTTTTTATGAGAGATTTTTTACTAGATTGCTGTTTATGGAGCAAAATAATCATTCAGTACCAATAACATGTTGTACGGGTATCTGGCATGTACTTGACGATTCCTAACCAGCTTTCAAGCTGATGATGATTCGAAAAATGACACAAAATATATTTTGATCGGATCAATAATACAATCAGGGCTTGCTTTTGAAAATTCTTGGAAATTATAGTACATAAAAGCTCATGGAGAGTCAATTTTTTCCCCATAGAAGGTCATGCAATGTTATTGTTATGGAATATGAGTCGCCTGAAGGTATTAGAATCCTATAATGACTGGATACTGTTCAGCATGTTCAGGAAAGAAGGATCGCGGCTGGTCAGTACATTGTCCATTACATGCTCTCCACCATCATACAGGCAGAACAGGAAACTCACAAATGGAAATGACTCCAGCATTTTCAATTACCTGGTGATCAAGTCATGTTGCCATGGTAACCAATATGCTAGTCTCTGAAGTAGCGGTGGACCTATAGAGTTCCGTCAGCGAGAAGTGGACTACAGGAAGATTAGTTGACAGAGCTGTTGCTTGTATAGCCTGTGGTTTGTCATTGTGGGATTGCTCGGGTGAGCAGTTAATCTATTGTCTATACCAGATCATCTAATCTAGTAGACGTTTACACTGATATTTTGTATAACATTGAAATTTCTCACAGTATATAAACTCAATTTATTCTTGTATTTCTTGAGAATCTGTTGAGAATTGACAAAAATCACCCATACCTACCATGTTATTTTGGGGCCACAATGATATTGGTCTAAGAGGCAAGCTAATGGTTGCTACATGACGTAAAAATAACCCACACTACAGATCATCCATCTAATTTAAGTTTCCAAGATTCAATGTGAATTAGTGTAAGGACTTTCTTGAAACATCAAAATAAAAATACACTAATTGAATTTATAAATGCTGTGAAATTTCAATGTTGTACGAAAAGTTTACTCCAAAATATTGTTGAATATGTCTAGAATAGATTATCTGGCAGACAATAGAGGTCTATTTGTAAAAAAGGGAACACATGCAGGGTAACTTTGACACAACTTTATCTCCAAGCTGATTTGGAGACCAGAACCACACTACATGTATGTCAACACTGGGTAACATTAAGAGTCCACACCGGATACATTTGGACCTGTTCTAATTATTAACCACAGATATTTATTGCATGTAAATTTGAAGAAGAAGAAGAAGAACATTGTGAATGCCCTGGGGTAACATTGACATGCATCATCAAAGTCGTAGCAAATCAGCTGGGGTAACTTTGACATGTTGAGCTGGGGTAACTTGGACATGTTGAGCTGGGGTAACTTGGACATGTTGAGCTGGGGTAACTTGGACATGTTGAGCTGGGGTAACTTGGACATGTTGAGCTGGGGTAACTTTGACATGTTGAGCTGGGGTAACTTTGACATGTTGAGCTGGGGTAACTTGGACATGTTGAGCTGGGGTAACTTTGACATGTTGAGCTGGGGTAACTTTGACATGTTGAGCTGGGGTAACTTGGACATCATCATGGGGATCAATGGTGAAAGTGGTGTCAAAGTTACCCCAAATACACAAAATTACTGAAAATAGTGGCAACAAGAAAGAATTGGATAAAGCTACTTTATCAATGATTAATAGTAATTTTAACTATAAACACAAACCATTGCAGATCTTCACCATAGAAGTTTTTGTGTCAAACTTTTAACAGTTGCACCAGTGCCAACTGCATGTTAAGTGACCATCTTTCTTGTATATTCCAGCCCATGGCAGGCTCCCTCTGTTTACTAACCACATGTATCTGTATTGGTTTGTATAGATTAATCTCTTGTGTTCTAACCTCACCCAGTCAGACACTGAAATTGAGGTAATCTAGCAGATGATGGCTTCATGGCAATATTGTTAATTATTAATTAGCCTTATTAACGAGATGGTATTTCAGCTGATCGCATGAATAGAGATAGTATAGTGACTGTAACATCTTGGGGGTCAATGGTGTATCGTGATTTCATTATTGACAATAAAAGTAGAATTCATCTTTCCAATATCTTCCAACTCCATGGGGCAGTGTACTCATAATTAATAAATAATTACAAATATTGGTCATATTGACTCCAGAGATGAGCTAATTAGGCTAGATGTACATGTTTGTCCATGCCCGGATTTAATTTCTAGTTTTATGACAAGAACAGGATGAATTATATAATCTACTTGACTCCTATGGGGCTGCATGTGTATTTGATTTGATTCTGTTTATTCCTACGAAGTAGGCTACAGATCGCAAATTGTCCGGTAATGAGTGAGTGAGTGAGTGAGTCAGTCCATCCGAGTCCTTTCGTCGGCAAAATAAGGAGAACCATTGACATTAGAACCTTGATTTTTGGCACGAACGTGCATTAGGGCATTGTTACCAACAAGTTCTGAGCTGACCGAATTCTGCTGAGAATTTGATTTATAATTATTTTTTTTATTAGTTATTGATAGCTCAGCGAGTGTACTGTCATGCCCATCGGGAACCCTTGGCTGTATGTTTCACTGTATATATAACACAGTACAAAACGTGATGGGATAATGAAATAGGAAATGCTAATTTTCCATCATTTGTTAGTGCATTTAACTACACTGCTATTACCAACTTGCCAGCCTACACACAATTCAGTATATTGTTAGAGATATATGTAAGCTGTGGCCTTTAACGTGTATCCTATTTCACATCCTTGAAACATTTCCTCACAGACCACATCAGGCGTCAAATTCAGGTCAAGTTACAGTTACGCATGGTGGTGAAATATACTACATCAACCAATTAAGTCAGCCGAAGAAAGAAAGATGTGGCATCATCCTTCAGAATAGTCTGCGTGAGCAACAACGATAAAAGTTTACTGAGGGTGAAACAAAGCCATGACGGCATGTTTAAAGTGTCTTAATTTATTTTCTTTGGGTAGAATTTAACTAGATAAAGTAAGTAGACGCTATTTATTCGTCTTTGTACCGATTATGCTCAGGAGAATGGCATGAAATCATTATCTTGTGCAGAGAAGGTGTTGGTCTTGAGTAGAATTACCGTAAACTACATAAATGCTACCTTTCTACTATAGTACTATATATAAAATTTTGTTGTATTGTTGGGAAAATAATGCGATTCAAAAAGTTGTTTTGATCCTGGACAAGGGCACTGAAAACCATTAAAGAGATCGATATATTTTCACACGTAAAGCTTGAAATCTACTGAACTTTTTTATTATTCAATCTGTTTTCTTTAGTTAACAAATTGTAAAATTAAATCGGCGATCGTTATATTTATTTTTGGAATGAAGGCGCAGCAGGAGATTGTTACCAACAAGTCTTGAGCTGACCTACTTTTGATGAAAATTTCTGGTGATTTTTGATGAAAATCACTGGCGATTCTGACTTGGGCGGTGCCAATCTTAATATAGGCAGGATTCTAACTGGGGGCGGGGATTTCCAAGAGTTCAGTTCGCGTTCCGAGTCCTAATGCCTACTCTACTTCGTAGGTCCTGTGACGTTAGTCACACTGCTCATGTTAATTAATAATATTACAAATTGCCCCTGTATGTTCACTATGTGAACAAGTCTAATAAGATCTGGACTGAGATTTGCCTGGGCCTGTTTGGCCTGGTATATTAGTATGGCTATGCAATATCGCTAACTCAGGAACTGATCGTGTAATGCTGAAGAAAGAAATCAGAAAAGGTCAACCAGCCATTGTCTGACTGTTCTCAGGAGAGCAGGGCCTGCGTGCAGTCCGGGTATCGCAGCACAGATTTTCCTGAAATGGCCTTCGTCGTTCTATCATAAATGTACCTACTGGTGTTGAGTGTCGCACAATCCCTATCCCACCTTGCCTGCTTGAAGAGCCATTGGTGTAGAGAAAACTGGTCTATTGACAATTTCTCTATCGAGCACGACCATAATTTCAGTCTGGGATTTTCTCTGATGCAGAAGCCCTCAGGTGTACTATAATTTATGTATATCTATGTTAGCATGGCTTGTCCTAGCCTTCATATTATCAGTGCTTCGTGTTTAGAATTAGCTCGCGTCAAAATATTTAGGAGAGGGTATTTAAAAGTCAGGCGAGTGATTGCAATATAATACAATATAAAATATGACAAGTTTACGTGAGCTAAAAATCACTCTCGTGATATGAATTTACGCGAGTGTTTGCATGCAGGTGAGCTATCACTCGCGCTAGACACGAAGCCCTGTATTATTAGACCATAGAAGATGACACTGAGAAGCCATTAAGTGACTGGTATGACACATTGATGTCAGGCCATCTAGTTGCTTTTTTCTCCCTCCTCTCTTCAAAAGTCTGTTACTGGCGTGTGTGGTCTGAATCTGTAAGAGACAAGTTATGGTTGGGTGTGTATGTCAGCCATTTTTGAAAACCCATGTGTGAACAAGATGTTTCAACAGACACTATAGCATAATATACAGCTGTAACTGATTTACTGACTAGATTTTAGCAAGATATTTTCTCTTGTATTTCCTGTTTATTTTATTCGTCAACTCTGGCTACTGACTGGTAATTCCTGTACCAGAAACCAGATAGATGTACATGTAGTGCATGTTATAGAGTTTTGGACACAAGTCCAGGATGTGATCAGTAGCTCTTGTGAGCTTTTCCACACCTGCATCCCATGGATGGTGACTGCTTTGTACATTTACATGGTGATGACGGTCTTTAATGAGCCTCGTGCTTCTGTCATAATCCATCAAATCTCTGCCATACCCGGCCTCCCTCTCCCTTCGATCATTCTCCTTTGGCCGTATGTCTGAAACCATAGCCAGCATCCTCTCTCAGGAAACTGTGGCTCCCATTTAATTCACCTGGCTGGCACGCTATTTAATCTAATGCTTTAATCTACTGGTGACAAATTGGTAACTAAATTCTGACAGATTGAAAATCTCATTTCTTAGATGTCAAACTCATTTTATCGAAACCCCCAAATTACACATACATGTATACAATGCATGGCTTCCTTGCTGATCACGGTGGATTCATTAAAGAAGAATACTCATTAAAACGATGAAGTTTTCAGAAACAAATGTATCTTGATTCACCTAACAGGGCTCGAATTGGCGGCCTGCAAATTGCAATTTGCAGGCCAAATTTGAGGTGTTGCAGGCCATGTGAAAATTTGCCTGCAAAAAAAAAAAAAAAAAAAAAAAAATTGCAGGTCATAATTTCTGTGGCAGAAATTGTTATTATCTTCTGTTCAGTGGATATTCTGGAGATCATTTTCATCGACGGCATGTCCAAAAGGTAGAAAACTTTTCATCTTTTTCAACACAAAATACATCGTCGTGGTCGAGTTCAGATCGATGGCAAAAGTAAATATGTTCAGGGGAGTCTGCTCGCGCATTACTTGGAAATAGAGAACTGTTGTCTCCCTTTACTGTCCTTACGCATGCGTGCGCCGCTGTTCTAGGAATCCTATTTCCGTTCGTTTGTTGCTGAGAAGACTGGCCAAAATGAACTGACAGATTAATTTGCCGAGCTGCCAAATAATGAAATAAATTGTGTGATGGCAAAAGTATCAACTGTACGATCGTGGGGGTTTAACGACTGGCTCAACATTACGAAAAAGGAGAAAAAAAACGGACATGATATTGTGACAGAAATGAACTGCTTGCTGTGTTCGAAGTACGAACGGCAATTCAAACGGTGAGAAATTTTCAACAAGCTTGGATTAGCGGCACTCGTACAATCAAAAAAGATTGCGTGATCACACATTCGAAGGCAGAACCACATAATCTTATTAAAAAAATGCAGGTCAAATTTTGCAATTGCAGGTCATCTTGGATTTGACCTGCAAATTTTTTGGAAGGGTTTTTTTTTTGCAGGTCATCTCTCATGCTCTAAAGCGAGCCCTGGCCTAATCTATGTTATAATAGAAGATTCCTTACATTGACTAAATATATCTGGGACAAAATGTAGACATTACAGTGATAGTTGACAGTACTTTCTAGTAGCGGTTACTATGTTATTTTGAGATAAGACCCATGGTTGTTTTGAAATAAAGTGTCTTAAAGACCCTAAGAGCATGAGGGCTATACCTTGAAATTAAATACCCATATGGTTAATTTGGAATAAAGTGCCTCGATCATCTTATAGCCTTTTCAAATTACGGTAATTCCCCTAATAATTCAATCACAGGATGTTCACCTTTCAACTCTGTTTTTCAAACACAGAGAAAAAGTAACATTCCAATTCTTCTTTCAAACCGAAGAAAAGCTATATAATGATAAAATGTCACAATTTGCATGGTGCCATGAAGATTATTGCCAGATATAAGACATTTTTGCTGCACTTCCGGTGATCAAATTATTAGGGGAATTACCGTAGCCAGGAGTCTTTGAGTCTTCAAGACAATTCAATTTCAAATTAGCCTTGGGTCTTAGGGTCTTTGAGACAATTTAATTTCAGATTACCCGTGGGTCTTAGGGTCTTTGAGACATTTTAATTTCAAATTAGCCATGGGTCTCAGGATTTTTTAATTATTCACCTTAACAGGGTTAGAATGAAGTCTTTATGAAAATTGGAAGAATGTAAGGCCAATCATAGTATATGTACATGTGGATAGGTGTCCAGGGTACATAGATAGGTGTCCAGGCTAATATGAACTGTGAACACACTCGAGTTCTGGCACATGTAGGCACCATTGTGATATGATTGAAACAAGGTTGGAAATGACATTAACGCTATACTACTCACTCATACGTAGATAGTTTAATGTAATAGGTTTCATTCTACAGGATTGTTTTGAAATGGATACTGGGTTACTGCCATTTGAGCAAACACATTTTGTAGCATTGTGAATTGTGAGCGTTATATTGGACGTGCAATGTGTCACCTGGATTTGACTGGCAAGGTACACGTGTATGTGGAATTAAGCCCAGAGCTATATGATAATTCATATTATATTGTTACTGTATGAACATTGACTGAAGGCTTTCTGGCATTGTTAGCGACTCTATTGGAAACGGTACGAATGTTTGCTTTAGTCTTACCTCGATCAATGGACCAATCAAGTAATCAGAGAGCAAACAAAAGCATATGGCTGCCATTAACACGGCGCGCGCTTGGCCCGCGGATGACGCCGGGAGCTGGAAGAACTGGACCTAATTGATCCTGTGATGAATTGTTATTGGACGGTCAATCCTGTATATAGCATATTGCCCTAGCTGCAAGGTTCTATGGTGAAGTCAGGCACGCAATCATAACAGACAGAACATCTTAATATTCTGTTAATCCCTTCTATTGAATACAGAGCAGTCAGGTGAGAAAGGATTCTGGAAACCTGTAATTGAAGCCATGTTCAAGTATAGTCTTTGACAGATACAGCACTATGTCAGATTTAGTGTAACATGTGATAAAATCTCCAAGAATTCAATCACATCTGGACCATCTTTCAAATCAAATTAAAAAAACAGTTTAGGACTTAAAGAGACTCAATTGCTTTTGCCAACATCTTCTAGAGAAACACAATTGTAAACATTTGAACAACACGAGCTGAGAATGGGCAGGATATTTCTGGTAATTAGCTTTTAACAGTGTTATTTGAAGTGATCGAAATATTAGAGACCTGAGCTGACACAAGCTAGTGCTGTGGTGTTAGAATGGTTATATCTGCTGAGAATAAATCAAAGGAGAGGTCATTTACATCTATATCTGAATTCATTATATTCTATCGACATAAGATGGTGCTGTGGCGTTAGAATGGTTATATCTGCTGAGAATAAATCAAAGGAGAGGTCATTTACATCTATATCTGAATTCATTATATTCTATCGACATAAGATGGTGCTGTGGCGTTAGAATGGTTATATCTGCTGAGAATAAATCAAAGGCGGGGTCATTTACATCTACATGTATATCTGAATTCATTATAGTCTATCGACATAAGATGGTGCTGTGGTGTTAGAATGGTTACGTCTGCTGAGAATAAATCAAAGGAGAGGTCATTTACATCTATATCTGAATTCATTATATTCTATCGACATAAGATGGTGCTGTGGCGTTAGAATGGTTATATCTGCGGAGAATAAATCAAAGGAGAGGTCATTTACCTTTACACCTAAATTCATTATATAATCTATCGACGCAAGCTTCTGCAAACTCTGATTCCGCAAGTTTGAGAGGATTATTAATGTATTGTGATAATATTGCCGTCGTTTTCGACTTCTTGGATAGTTATATAGTTGGATAGATATATATTTGTGTGGAGTGTTTTGCATTATATTATGGTCATGTACTATCTCCAGCAGTCCTGTATAGTTGTGATCTATTCTGGACCAGCCAATCTGTAAATGGTGTGTCTCGAGGGAAGTGCAGCTGGAAGATATTTATCTGTATAAATATATCTGCAACTGGATTCATTGTCAATTCGATACATACAAAGGTATCCTTTCACCTGTACATAAAAATGCTCCGCACCTTTCTGGCTGGAATCAATAATACACGGACACAAAGAAGCAAGAACCATTTTAAAGTCCCCGGCCGCGTTGCGGCGGGGGACAATAATTGGGGAGAATAATTTCATGAGGCATTCCATTAATTCTTCATTAGAAATTTGACCCAGCCAGCTGCAGTGTCGTGTGATTTTGGTTCCATCTTCTCGCCGTGGTCATGTGCAGCCTCAGCTGTGCAGTGGAATGGCCCATTCCTATTTCCGACCAGTGGTCGGTCCCCTGCACCTTTGGTCCCCGGGCAGGACTGGTACATACCGCCATAGTGCTATACCGCTATACTGCTCAATATGAGGCCTGGCTCCTGTATTGATTACCTGCATGGATTGTGGGTTATCGGCTATTCTTCAAAACCAAGCCGATGATTAATTATACGGACAGCCTCTGAATGCAGCCAGCGAGTGAACTAACTCCCTGGAGGGTCTCATTAGGCTGAGCTCCTGCGCTTCCTTAATGGGCTCTTCCACCATTGTAGTTCTCCAGTATTCTGCCTCCCCTTTCTCAGACCACTTGGACTCAGCCAGTGCATAAAAATCCCCCCATTTCCAAGGAGTAGGAATGAGATGGTGGTAGCGGCTGTAAGTGTCGGAAGACCCTGCGACTCTTCGCTATTCTGAATCAGAACGAGACAGGCGAGAGGGATATTACACAGCCCGGACGAATGGCTTGTACAAATTTCGAACCTCATGGACAACATTTCGCTGGCTATCGACACAAACCATGGACACCAGGTTGGCTTGACTTATTCAGGAGGGCCAGATTTATTCCAATCACTGACAGAAAGTGCCAAAGAGGGCCATCTTGGTTTCTGCATTGAAGGATGTACTATAATGTCATTAGCTCCTCTAGTACCATACCCCAAAGCAAATGGCGATTTTGAGTTTGATTTGCTTCGACCAGCTTCTCAACTTCAAAGGCTACGTTTTCCTGTATGGTAGCCTGGAGGGCGAAAGCAAGATTGTTGGTTCTTGCACATCTCAGAGAAATCTGGAACATTTATTCCAGTCAGTGGATGACGGAACTTCAGGCGATGGAGATCATCATCATCAACTTCTCTGGACCTGTCGGACCAGTTATCAAGAACACCCTGTCGTAAGCAAACATTTAGATCTTATATATAGATAGGAAATAATTGTAGAAAGATTGAGGAAACTTTGGGTTTTATCCGTTTTGTTATTTGTGAACATGTAACATTGTTGAAGTTTCAGGATTTTTTCCCTTTGAAAACAGGAAGAAAATCACTGTAATGAATTCTGAATATCTTATGTGGGGGCCTGTAATCCAAAATGGATAGGCCTCTAGTAAATAATACATCCTTCAATTTGCTTTGTTTATCTAGAAGAGAGAATGCTATAGTTTGATCAATTTATACATGTACGTAGATTGTAGTAGCTTAGATGATAGCCTTTGTCTGTACCTATCGCTCATCTGACATTGGTGCCTCTGAACGTGAGAATCTTAACTCAATTATAGTCATAATCCTGTGCTCTGGGTACAGATGACATGACACATTTGTTACCATAATTAACCTTAAACAGTGTTACAATTCTATGTGCATGCCCTTGGTATACAGATCTGATACTTTTAATCAATGAGTTGTTAACATCTTCCTGGACAAACCAGATTTAGACACCTGTGGGAAAAAATACTGTTTTAACTTTATGGAGTGTTACCTGCATCATACTGAGGACGGAATGGTGAGATCTCCAGTCCAAGTCTAAGTTGACCTTGTGTATCATACAATTGATGGACAGCTTGTTATGGATTTTGTTATATCTAAATCAGCTGTCAATCAGATGAGCCACCTAAAATCAAGAAACTACATAAAAAAGGTTAAAGATTGACATTGAGTGTATAAACCCTGCGATTGATTGGATGTATCATCACTGATTCTCAGTAAATCACTCCTCTACAAATAAGCGAGACAAGATTCAGCTGACTTCAACCTTCTGTGTATCTCATCCAGTGGGAATTGGCTAAATCATATGGTAGGGTATTCACTGTAATTTTTCCTTTGTCCTTTTCACTTTCAAATGCACGAATGGGTCAAACGTTTTCAGCATTGTGTCAATCCAGACTTCTGAGACAGAATAAACCTTTGAATTTTTTTTTTTTTTTTTTTTTTTTTGCCAGGACTGCAAGCTAGATTGATCCCAGAGCACTGGTCATGCGAATATCATCAAATAATCTACCATTGTCTTCATTCATTAATTCTTCATTCATTACTATTTGTTCATTCAGTATTTAATTAGATACTTATTAGTGAGGCATAAACTTGTCACATGTAGTAGCATGTAATGATGTCTACATCATGGCATCAAGGTTTAATAATTACCAACAGGTGCTCATGCCCCGTGTTAATTAACTTACATCTAATGTTACATTCATATCACCAGAAGCTTGCTAATTTATATTTACCCAATATTACAGGATTAAATAATAATAATACAGGATTGACCATACACTTTCTCAATCAGGATAATGACTAGGTGACGTCACCTTAGCTGGAGCACCTGTCATACAATTAGCATAATATCACAATTCAGGGCTAAGAGATCAAACCCCCCCCCCCCCCTTGATACAATGTTAAATATTGTTATGTTGTGCCCAATTTTTTTTATAGTTTTCTTGCACTGAGAATCAATGTTCAGTTATGTTCATTGCGATTCTTCAATAAGTATCATATTTGATTCAAAACCTACTTATTTTGTCTTAATTCAGGGAATTTGAATATTTTCACTAATCTGGGTGCGTTTCCCTGCCTAAAAATTGTTTTGACATGCTTAATAAAAAGTGTGCCCAAATTACAGTAATCTGAAGACCTGCAATTAACATAATTATCATTGCCAGGTAACAATACTTGTGACACTACACTGTAACAGTATTAGCTCCAGTAACACTGGATTACCAACAACTGAGCCGTTTGTATTTCTGCTGTATTCACTGATTTATGAGGTGCATGACCTTTTGGAATATTGACATCCAGGAACTAAGAGATGAATTCCAGGCAGCTATTGTAACTGCAGGATAACTTCAACAAAAAAACTCTTCCTACATGTTGAGTACTGTGAATGCTCCATTCATAGATCCACATTGAAAACTAACCATATGTTCTCTATGGATCAGTTCTCCAGCATTCTCATCCAGCCTCATAGCTATCAATTGATTTTTTTTTTTTTTTTTTTTACATGATAGAAATACCTTTTATCTGTAATATCATTGGTTATGGACATTTATAATATCTATTTCTTAAGTGAAAGTGTGACCATTCTGCAGATCTTCAGTGACCTGCACTGAAATTTCTATTCAGCAGTACCTCAGAGAATGAACAGCAACCCTATGACTAGATGGGCACCATTAATAGAGGAGTGGGGGGGGTGCTCCACACATATGTGAAAAATTGAAGATGTCACCGTTCATAGAAATAGACTCAAAATGACCCCAATATGATGAGCAGCATCTATCATTATTTCATCTATCAGTTTTCAAGTGAAAAGTCTCCACCTAGATTTTGACCAAAAAAAAATAACAGGATATCAAACTGACTTGAACATCTCAATGCAATATCTCCTGTGGCAGTCTAGCCCTAACTAATCTGATGATATTTCTAGATTTTACCACACCAAAATTGGGGGGGGGGAGGGGCGGGAGGGAGGGAGAGAAGTTCATTGAAAACAAAATCTGAAACATTTTTAGAAGTCCTGGAATGCGCTGTTGCTGTACAAACACTATGCGAACATTTAATGTAAGTGTGTCTGTCTTCCCGTTCGTCTGTCTATCAGTTGAAATTGTAACATTGTCTCTCGCATTATCTGATGTCCTGTTTTGTCACCATAATGGGTTCATGAAAAATTCATCAGAGAGATCAGCATGGTCCGTCTAGCAGACAAAGTCGTATAAACAGCGCCATCTATAATTCAGGCCATATCACCTGTCTTTGTGCGGGTTTATGGAAGCAGTTAGTTTGTTATGCACTGATGGTCTATTACAGGTTCATCAACTTAGGTTATCACAGAGATAGAACCGCTGAACTGGCACGGGTTCGAGCCCATGCAGCTGGTCCATGTGTGAAAGTTTGTCAGTTACTTGCCGAAGGGCGGTGGTTCTCTCCGGGTACTCCGGCTTCCTCCGCCAACCAAACTGACTGTCACCATATGAGTGAAACAAACTTGAGTGTGAATTACATTAAGCCAAATTCCCTCCCCTTCCTCACGGAGCTAGAAATCAGATTGTGATGCCAGCTACACAATTGGAACAATCCCCCAGCCAGTCAGATTCCTTGTTACATGTTCTCTCGGTTATCAGGTGTCATGTATTGCACCATGCAAGCCTGAAAATAAGCACCTGAGATTTCTAATAATCCCCCATCAAATCAGAATGAGATAGCCCCCTCTTTCAGATATCATGGGTTAAAAGGTCATGGTATGTACCATATCCTGTGATGGGGATAATAGGTTAATGTCCTTGCCTTATTTTCAGGTTTGCCAATGTGGTTGTCCTGATGAAGATAAGACTAACTGACCATGGAGTGTTCAACTAATGTTTCCCTGTAGTCTTTGCTTGAAAATACGATCAAAATTTTGTGAAATCCTGCAGGTGGGATATAGAATATCCCATGTTGATGTGAAAGGTTTTGTCCTTGACTTTGTCTCTATCATCTGCATGGCAAATCGAATCTCAACGGAGATTTGACTGGACCTGTTTGGCCCATGCAGTATATGAGTACAGTGAACAGTAACTCCTTTTCCTGGAGATGATTGCATCTGGATGTTGATAACCATGCAGTCTGGATGTTGAATTTTCTTTAGACAGAGTGTGATTTTGTTCAGATACTAAGCAGGTCATTTGAAAAATACTTTTTGTCTGGCAGCAAAATTATTTCAGTACAGAAAACTAGTGATCTTCAAGGTATAAAGCAAAATATTCTTAAATTCAGGCTTGTGTAACTGTTTTATTTCTTAGAAGACATCGACATCCTTGAACACCTTCTTGACAATGACTAGTGACTAGCTGGTCAAAAAAAAATAATTTACATATACCACTACCAGACACACTTTTGCCAAAATTGTGACAGGAAAGAAAAAAATCCTCTCAGTGTTATACAGAAGGTTGTTCATTACCATTTGGAGTTGAGAAAATTACCTCAAATTAATCATTAACATCATTACCGCCCTTCCTCGTCGCAAATTTATGGTGTGCTTTTATTGAATACTTAGGTACTTCCATTATTCAGATTAGAAATACATCGTAATTTAATTTACTGACAACAGTGAGGCAAATACTAAGTTTCTAACCTGTGTCTTTGCGGGGAATTTAGTCCGAGGTGGAATTCTGACAAGCGTATTTGATGCCGACTGGCGACATCGGAACGTCAGAATTAAGCTGACGGGTCTCATTTGTCAAGACCGTTGAAGCCACCGACACTATCCATAGCTTTATCGACATAACGGGTTATAAAGTTTCGGGTAAACAACAAAGCAGTACAGATTTTCTGCATTTAGGCACACTGAAGTCTTCTCGGATAAAAGTAGAAATCCAAACATCGTTGTTGTTGTAACATCGTCAGTCTCAGAATCTGTCGGTGTACGGACCCACGAGGTGGTGACAGTCCTAAACATGTCTACGTTCCACGTTGATTCGCGACAAAGCTCTTTATGGCAGGTTTTAATAACCAACCGTTTTGTAATATTGTTCCCATCCCGTGTTGCTGTTGCCTCTCGATGTGTTTATTGTCCTCTCGATTCTCCATCAAACACAAAACAGAAGGGGGAACTTCCCACCATATACACGTGGACGACGAAAACTGCATTCCCCTACGGACTGGGCCATGGAGGGTATGCCTTCAAAACGAGTGACATCAGCTCACATGCCGACTACTGGAGAGTGAAATCCTGCTTGCTTTTGCTGGGCGAACGTTTTACATACGTTTACCCGAGAGAGGAGATAGGGGAGATAATTCTGACATTGCAAAATAAAATAAAAAGATGACCAGTCGGAAAATCGGCAAAAAAAGTTTCCAGTCGGCGGATTTTTAGACAGTCGATCGTTACGCGCAACAAACTTATTTTTAAGGATGGCCTAAGCTTGATGTTTGTTTCGTCTATTGGTTTCAATTTTCATGAGGATGTGATACAACTATGAAATTTGATTTGGCAAGCTCATGAGGAAAATAAAGCCACAGGTGCTACTGATCAGCTAAATCTCTGTACTGCTAGGCTGAAATGAAATATTAAAGTTCCTGGTACAGTTCTGGCTACATCTGTTTGGGATCTTGGTCAATCATTCATAATCCTATTTTCCTGTCTGCATAATAGCAGAGAACAGATACATGTATATCACAGATGTATATGAGTTTTTAGCTGGCACCCCTCTCATAGCAAAATAGGCACATCTCGTAACGTGTATTTCTTCTGGGCTCGATCAATTATGCATAATAATATAGGGAGATGTGGTTATGAAAAGCTTGCATACATGTGCAATGTATCAACTCTGGGATTATTTGCCTCAATGGCCAGACCAGATGCTGTTAAACAAATTAATAATTCCATACGAATGGACGGATGAGTAATTGGCCATTGTTAATGGTCTTTCTCTGATTGTATCAGGTCGAGATTCCTATCCCACTGAGCGTTCACGTTATCATGGGAATCCGGTGTGACGTGACGTGAAGATTATACACTCTCCTTGCCTGAATGCAGACATTCACCAATAAACGTAACATACATGTACATACAGTAAACCATCTAATACTTCAATCACAGGAAGTTAAAACTCCCACCGTGAAATCAGGGGGTGATCAAATTTACTAGAACAGGAAGTTGGCAAAACGGTCCAAAATTGTGTGGATAATTCATTGTTACCATGGTTACATGTATATTGATGATGTTAGAGGATGATCAACTTTATTAGAACTGATTGAATTTTGTCCTCAACTGTCTATTTTAATAGAATGACTGAAATACTAGGGGATTTATCCTACATTTGTCTGATCATTACCCACATTTTCTCTCTTAACCCTTTCACCGATTAAACCCGGTGTACGGGGATAACGAGAGTGCCACCCGTACGACCATCCCCGGTTGATCGGGTTAGCTTTAAACCTGTTGGCCATCACGATGGGTACAGCACTTTTATTTTTTTGCATTCGTTTTAACGGAAACCTATCAAACACTGTATACTTCTGGAAAGCCGAAACCCTGATCAATTTGATTCTCGAAATTGTTTGCTTGTTTGAAAAATAAATAAAACAAATTTAGATGTTGAACGAAAAAAATCGGAATGAAAAATGCATTTTTCCCCACATACCGTGTGACGGGCATCTCGGCAGCGAGCCGCAAAAATGGAAAAAATCATCGAAAACCTCATCCTAACTCCTGTATTTTTTATGTTACATGACTGGTAAAGCGTGGTGAATATTCCCCAGACGACTGAAACTGCCAACGACGACCGGCAAAGTTTATTTCCATATTTTTACGAGTCTTGATCCGCAAAGTTTGTCGAACACATTTCAAAATGTCGGCAGCAAGCTGCGTTATTGAGCCGACGAGCCAATCGGTATGCGTAATTTTGCCCACATGACCTCTAGCAGCCAACAGATTTGAGACGAGCGTAGACAGTGGCTGGAAGGATGGAATGACATCATTTTATAATCCAATCGTATCCTCCGTTTTATTTTGCCATCCATTCAAGGTTATTTCCTGTCTAGAAAGGTGAAAGGTCGCTCTTTCCAACGAGAGGTCAAACATGAAAATTGGCAGAGTAAAACTCGAGAAAAACGCTGTCAAATGCGGTCGAAAAAAGACGATTTCTCCGTTGGATTTTGATGTTTTTGAGTCGAGAAAGCCGGGGAAAGCGCATTCTCTCGCAGTAAAACCTAATTTTGTATGCTATTTTATTTATTTTGCTATAAAACTAGAGCAAATAACACTGGAGTGTGTCTTGTGGAGACAGGTTTCTTATGTTTTTCTGCAAATCTCGGACGCAAACGCAATTTCTAGCATTCCAAAGACAACATATACAAATTTTAACAGTTCTCAGGGAATTGATCGTCAGCAGGTCACTTTTGTCAGGGGAAATAATCGGTGAAAGGGTTAACTCTCAGTTCCTAAGACCTTGTCTTCAGCCTATCTTTTTTGTCACAAGTTAGGGGACTCCTGACACAATCTGGCAAATTCTGCCACAGTGGAATAATGTGAATACATGACAATCTAAAACTATTACTGTATGGTTTCCTCAAACCTTTCTGTTGGATCCCAGCAAAGTGTTGATGAGAATGGGGTTCTTATGGGGAAGCTACATGGGCATTATAAGCTAGCCTGTATAGTTCTATAATACCTTATAAAATTTTGTCTTTCAATTCTGTGTTCGCTGTCCTGTTTTTGCTGTATGTACGTCTAACACAGCAACTAGTGACATCCTTATGTTAATCATCCCATGCAGCATGTTGTCAAAAGCTAATTGTGATTGGCCGATTGTTTTTCTTCAAATTGTTCAGAAGAATGAATAAATTAGATGCTGAACTATTTGATAATCTTGAGCACAGAGTACAGCATCTTGTTAGGCTGACATGACATCCTAAGCCCACTCTGCTCTATTTTGAAATGGACGATGCTGATTGGCTGAGAGCCATGCACACAAAAGCTGTATGTCACAGTTTTAACCGCTGTGCAATCAGAGGGTGTATCTGGCAGTAGGATGCCGTGAGAAAGACATTGTATAGATAGAGCCAGTATTACAATGAGCAGTTCTGCAACCTGTTTATTCTCTGCAAAATTATTTTGATTGGGGGGGAGGGGGGGGGGCTTATATGATTGATTTATCACATGAAGAGATGATATGTACATATGTGTAATAGATGGACAAAGGTTAACGGTTTGTTCAGAGAGGATTTTATCCTATGGTTCATCTTCTGTCATCTTGTACCTTGTAGTAATTCTTCCAGATGAATTTAATTTAATTTGAAAAGGGAGGAAATTACACTGTTGCTCAGTCGCAGCATGATGGGTTGTTGATCAAATCTACCTTCAGTAGAGAGGAGGGTCAATTACATATATCTGTCTTATATTAGTTTACCTGGTTCATCCATCATACAGGTAAAAAAGACATTACAGGTAAAACACTAATTACTTCCTGAAGATCTTAGACCCCATATGTCCGTCTGTTGGTGGGTGTCACAAACTCAAGAAATTCCAGCTTCATTCTTGTAGGGATGGACAGGTGGCAGTGTTCTTGTAGGGATGGATAGGTGGCAGTGTTCTTGTAGGGATGGACAGGTGGCAGTGTTCTTGTAGGGATGGATAGGTGGCAGTGTTCTTGTAGGGATGGATAGGTGGCAGTGTTCTTGTAGAGATGGATAGGTGGCAGTGTTCTTGTAGGGATGGACAGGTGGCAGTGTTCTTGTAGGGATGGATAGGTGGCAGTGTTCTTGTAGTGATGGATAGGGGGCAGTGTTCTTGTAGGGATGGGCAGGTGGCAGTGTTCTTGTAGGGATGGATAGATGGCAGTGTTCTTGTAGGGATGGATAGGTGGCAGTGTTCCTGTAGGGATGGATAGGTGGCAATGTTCTTGTAGGGATGGACAGGTGGCAGTGTTCTTGTAGGGATGGACAGGTGGCAGTGTTCTGAGGATTAATCGGGTACAAAGAGGAAATTTTCCCTATTTTTATGGGATTTTAAGGATATTAACAGTGTATGTGTGTTTGTTTTTGCATATGATTGGTAAGAACAGGATTAATCAGCTTAGTTACTAGACAGACATATTCGGGCAAAACTAATGGCTGAATTGGCGAACCTAATAAGCGATAAATTTATGTGCACTGATGACATGTTTGTGGAGCTGTTATCCTGCACTTAAATCCACAAATCACTAAATATGTAGCCCATTTTGTTTACGACTGTTTCCAGTTAATAGATGGTTAAAAAAAATTCTTATATAGCATACAATATACCCTATTTAAACGTGGCTGTGCATTGAAGACTACCAGTCCCCAGGTCACTGTTTGCCAGTCCCATAGATTTGTGAGCGCTTATTGTACACATTTTAATGTAAATTTGTCCTGTATATTGTTTTGTATTGTCCGTCATCCGTGTCTGTCTTCTACATGTATATGTCTGAAACTGTTTGTATTCACGTTTTTTTAACCCCCTGCGGGTATAATTTTACGTCAATAAATCTTATCTTATCATTGCATGGGTTCAGTTCTCAAAGTGCATGATCTCGTCAAAATTGAATACGATTATTTGACAATATGACCATGAACAACAAAAACACTGAATATTTGATAGGTTGGGCCTCTATGTATGGACATATAGTTGCATGGAAGATTTTATATTTTAATGTAACGTGCAGGGTTTGAGAACGTTTGTAATTTGTAAGCTCCTTAATAATACAAAATGGTAACAATTGAATCAGGTGGATCAATATGTATGTATGGCATTGTGATAACACTGGACAGTACTTCCATCAGTGTGCATATATGTGACATGATAGTGGGAGTGTTAGCCTGCTTCATTGTTCCCAGGGCCATTATCTATGGTCACGCTCTATTGATCATGCACATATTATCATCCTGCCTGAATGGTGGCACACTTCTGTGTAAAAAAAAACCTGGATCTGCAACAGTCACTGGCAATGGAGCTCTCACTACATGGCTGTGTCCACCATTGTTTCTTAAAACCATGTCACTTGTTTATTCTGTTGTCACAACAGAGCAAGTCTGTTTTTCTATTATCACAACAGAGTGTGTTTCTTTGATTGACCAGAAATGTTAACTTTTTTCATTCACAAAAATGTTCACATTGATTACTGGCGGCTTACTACTTGCCTTGATACAAATGATAAGATCTCTACTTTGGGGTAATAGGCATGGACCCTACATACTTCGCAACAAAATCTATTAAACTAATTTTGATGAAAGCATTGATGATTGGTTCTTCCAATAGTAATTATCATTCATGAAATTGACAGTTAAGATCCGCGCACACTTAGCCAATTCTGTCAGAAGCAAATGGATTGAACAATTACTCAAAACTTCATCAGCAGAAACTGTTTGCCGCAACAATAAAAAATTCCAAATAAAACTGGTGATGTGACATTCGACGCTTATGCTCTGTTACATGATAATCAGCTAACATGTAACCAAAAATTTGTCTTTGGTTAAAGCAAAAATAGTGGAAATGATTAAATCAGGAGTTGGCACAGAGCTTCTAAATCATTCCCGACTCAGCTCTCAACTCAGTTACGAGAAATCAAACAGTTTGATACATGTATGTTTGACGTAATCATGTGTTAATCGGGAATCAAAATTTGCAACATACCCTTATGATCTGGTCTGATGTTAGTCACTTACGACAGAATCGCGAAGGTGTGCACCGCACTTCACAATAATCTCCACTTTGATGTGGATACCACGTTACTATGGATATTCACTTCACAATAATCTCCGCTTTGCTATGGATACCATTTTACTATGGATATTCACTTCACAATAATCTCCGCTTTGCTATGGATACCATTTTACTATGGATATTCACTTCACAATAATCTCCACTTTGCTGTGGATACCACTTTACTATGGATATTCACTTTACAATAATCTCTACTTTACTATGATGGATATTCACTTTACTATGGATATTCACTTTCCAAATCAATAAACGAATGTCCTATCAATGCTCCCCAATCGTACTCGTATATGTCGCTATGGCATCGCACTGACTTCAATTTATTGTTCAGTAAACCCATCTCATGAATATTTAATAGCATTATGACATGACAACCACATTTGAACTGATCCACTTGTAGTCGGAGACGGGGGAGATAGGCCGGGTCGAGGGGTCACCAACTTCATTTACCCCAAGGTTGATGGGGAAGACAGTCCATATATCTACACCACATCATGCACAGCACCACACCAGCACCACATTGGTTAGACTTCAGCATCATCAGTAGATATCCTGACAGCTTGGCATCTGATTTGGCTGAACCAATGGAAAAGACCTTGATGTTCCCTTCAAGCCACTATTAAGAGATATCATGATTGGTCAAAGTCAATGCACTCCGTTTTAATACCCTACAGCAATATATTCAAATTGGGAACATAAGTTCATCAGATTAACTTACATGTGAAACAATGCTACATGCAATCTTCTGTCATCTGCACAAGTCCAGGTAATCCCTAAATCCTCGGAGATGGTTTACCTGGACCTTTTTGGTGATTCGGATAAGTTCTCGAGTAGTCGTGTCTATTACACAATCTTGTACATTTCATCCCCCACAGTTGTTCTGAATGAGCGCGTCGGTATCTGAAGCCTGTGGTTTTCGCTTTGACACCCCATGTCGATTTCAGCCTAACTTTAAAGGTAGTCTGGTCGGCGATGAAATTCAAACCAGTCAAAACTCAAACCTCGCTGCAGATTGGCCTGATGAGCTGCTTTAGCGTGCGTACTGATTGGTTCGACCCCTCGAGCTATTTATATCCAGAACTGCTATTGCTAACTAACAAAGGCAGTGTATCGATCGTAACCTATCAATTGATACACTGGCTCGCGAGGATGTCTTCTGTGGGCTCTAACATGAATCTAACTAAATTATGATATGTTGAGAATTTACCTCGCAATGAATGATAAACTGTGTTGAATTAGTTTTGTGGAAATTGTCATATATTTTGCTTGTGAATACACAAATGAATGATAAACTTTGTTGAATTAGTTCGGCAGACAGTGTCATGAGTTTTGCTTAAGTCATGATCATTAGACTACATAGGTATTTCATTTTGATCTGGACTAACTGGATGGGGCATACAGGGAGCATTAGTTAATAATGATGTTTGTTTGTATCTTTGGCAGGTGTACATACAGATGAGCTGGCCAAGTTGACGGGACTGACTGTCGTGGGTACAGGTGTAGGTGATGAGGTAAGTTAATGTCTGACCAAATGTCATTAAACAGACACCTGAAACCTTCTCTCTTTCTCCTAGCTTATACTATTTGTATACCCACAGAAAGCATCATGGTTAAATTCTAAATGGCAGATCAATTGTGCAATGGAATGTGTTTATTTGGTATTTTTTTTAAAAATCATCGTATTGGGTTACTGAAGACTGAGTATGGTGACTGAGTATGGTGACTGAACTTTTTTTTTTTGTTCGAAAGAAAACTTTGAAGAATGGTTAAATTTGGCCTGGCATTACCTCTGAAAATTGTCAGAGAAACTACTCTTATTCAGTTTACACCATACACAATAAGGAAAGCTGCAGTTTTTGTCCGAGACTGTTCTCCACCCAACCTTAACTTTCCAGTCTCCTAGTCACCCAGTTTCCCCTCTCCCACCCACACCCACCCACACCCACCCCTTGTCTTTTGCAAAACTGAGATCCTGGACTGGATAAGATTAAGTCTTTAAGTATTATCCACTCGGGATATTTTTTTATTGTAGGCCAGACGTGATATTATAATGACTAACAATGTAATACTTCCCACGTAGACGACTGCGGTAGGCTCTCATTGAACACTTCCTGTCTGCACTTATGCACGCTCCTACCGCCCTGATTTATCATGAGAATGAAACCAGTGCAAGAGTTTAAAAGGGTCCGACCATTACCCAGATTTTTATCATGACGTTAAAGCGTCACAGCCGTGCCGTTGTCCCGCTAATAATGGAATAAATCTGTCCAGAGATACAGCTGTTGTGAAGTGCAATGTTGGTTTGTGTGAAATATCGTGGGCAGCCCTGTGATGGAGATTGATATCAGACCCATAACTGGACAGTGGGAGACCCCATTATTACACCATAAACTCTACACTTGTCTTTCCCTGCTTTCTTTGATTTCCTTATCAGTATGCTGGTTCACCTGCAGGCCATTCTACTAAGGTAAACCTTCTAATAATTCAATCCCTTATTAATTCTGCCCTCTAATAATTCAATCCCCTATTAATTCAGTCCTCTAATAATTCAATCCCTTATTAATTCAGCCCTCTAATAATTCAATCCCCTATTAATTCAGCCCTCTAATAATTCAATCCCCTATTAATTCAGTCCTCTGATAATTCAATTCCCTATTAATTCAGCCCTCTAATAATTCAATCCCCTATTAATTCAGCCCTCTAATAATTCAATCCCCTATTAATTCAGCCCTCTAATAATTAAATCCTTTAGTAGTTCAGTCATAGTGCAATTCTCCACTATAAAATCAGGGGGTGATTTAATTTATTTTAACAGACCTGTGCTTGACAAGATGAACCAAAATCATGTAAATATTCCATTATTTCTTTGTTATTTTACTAATTTAAGATACGCAGGCCTTGTTTTTCTTCAAAATTCACAGGAATCCAAATAGATTCTCGCAACCCCACTCAATCCATGGGAATCCAATGCTATCATTGCTAATGTTGATTCCTGCAAATTATTTTGCGGGAGTGCTGACGTGACTCTCATGGAAAAACAAGCCCTGGATACGTAGGGGTCGAATTTATCATGACTGATTGAATCTTGTCCACTAAATTTTGAGTGATCGAATTCTACCATTAGTCAATCGCCACACAAAAATATATATATAATTCCTGTTTTCTGCAGCAATTATTATCTTTTGGCCACATCTTCAGTCCCCAAATTCACCTTTGTAGTATGGTAACTTTTCCAATAATTCACCTACTCCAATAATATTCAGTCACTCCAGAATTTTTAGTCTAAAATTGATCAGCCCAGTGCCATGCACCCAATAAATAGTTCTCACAAACATACATTGTAACTATCATATGTTCAAATAATTTTTCCCACTCTGGTACATGCATTTCTACATATTGGAAAATGCACTTGCTGTGATGAAGTTATTATATCATAATTCATGAGAACACTCTGAGACTATCAGATATTAACGAACTGAGACACAATATATAAATGTATACAGCGGATATTGAAATGGCATTTACTACATGTATTAATTGCAGCAGTTCCAATATCTCGTGATCTGACATGGTTGGTAATCTTGGGAGTTCTCACTCAAGTCAGGATTCAATAGGCAAACAAAAAATTTTATCAAGGGATTTTATTTGCTAAGAGAGGGAGAGATCAATATCATTATGAAATTACTCTACATGAATGAACATGGTCTGAAAGTGATGACGATATTATAAGAGGATTTCTTCTGGCTTCTCTGGACTGGTTTCCTCAAAATTGGGCTGATAATGACATGGATCCTGTTCTAATCCGGACCATAGTTCACCAGTTCCGTCACAAATCTGTATCTCCGAATTCCATCAGTGTAATTAATGTCCCGGTTAATTTTTTTTTCTTCCAACCATTACAGGACTGCATCTAGGAAGTTTTTGCATTTTCCGATCCCAAACTCCCAGTTCCCATTCGTAATTCATTATTGAGGGTCCAATTCTCGTTAGTGAATTTTGGCACAGATAGCCTGTGATCAGTCACAAATAGAGGTTTATTAGCATAAAATTCAATACCCAGCTATGCAATCAGATTGATATGGAGGCTCTCAGAAACTTTTTACCCCTCCACCCGATTGGACTCGGGGGTTTGTTGTTATCCCGTCCGTCTGTCTGTCCATCCATTGTCTCCGGACTCCATATCTTGAGAACTACTGGAGGCAGGCCAACGAAACTTCTGTCTAATATAGAATGTAAACTGTAGATGTGCCTTTTGTATGTTTCATTGGTCAGGTCCTCGTCGGTCCGTCTGTCCGTCCACTTTTCTGTCCATCTGTATCATGGTTTAATTCCAACATTATCTATTATGGGCCTTCTTGGGGTAAGTTTCTAAAATCTTGTGGTGGACAAATCATTTACATAATAAATTCCCTGTATTCAGAAATGTTTTCTTTCCATTCTACTTCCAAAATATTCATGGAATGTTGCAAGCATTTTCCGTGATCTACATAAAACTACATATTACATGCACCAAAACTTTTTCAGCAGGGTAGTGGACGAGGGGAGATAACCACGTAGAGAATTGAGCTGTAATGTGCTGGAAAATGTTTACATCTACAGTTCAAATCTCCACAAACTTCTCTGCTCTTAAATTACCATTTACCAATTACTCATTTGCCTTTAATTATGCTTCAGTTGTAATTTGTGAAATTTCTACACCTTGCAAACGCTTATAAAAAGTAGTTTGGTACCGTATCCATTTGTGTCACTGTCAGCAGAGCACATCACAGATCTGAGTTTATAGTACACAGAGGCTTTTTTTTGAATGATGCACTAAATAAAGCCAATGTTTACTTGTTGTATCTTCTGAATAAATGTATGAAACAACTCTAAGATGTATTAGGTGGGCATGAATAGAATCTGTCCAACTTGGTAATGAAAATAATTGTATTACTACAATGATAAATTGTATAACAACAACAACAAAATGTGACCTCGCCACCCGATAAATGAAAGTTTTTTTCTGTGAAAATGATGAACAATATGAGAACAGAACAGCATTCAGTTTGGGATTTGCATAAAAGCCCCAGCGAACAGAAAAACCACGGACACTAGCCCAAATGGACAAAAACCCCATCCAACATTTAGTTTCAGGCCAGGGCAATAAAATCACAACTTTACATATTTTTTGCTACAGGTACATGTAGTTGGATATCTTGTCACTCTTTATACCCCTGTACATAGTAGGGGAGTATTCTGGATTTCTATTGTCCGTGTGTCAGTGCATCCAACTGTTCGTCTGTCCGTCCGTTTGAAATTCATTTCTGGGCAGCTTGAGAACTGCTCATCAGATTCTTCTCAAATTTGGTATGCATATACTATGCCATGAGATGTCGCCTGGGATGGCATTTTGACTACTTTTGCCAACAGGTGGCCTTATCTAGTGGTAAAATCATATACGCATTTCTGGGCGATAACCTCTTATCCGATTCTTTTTTAATTTGGTATGTACATGCCATGAGATATCGCTCAGGATTGTGTTTCTCATGTTCTAGGAGTATTCCCTTCAGAAATCCATTCAAATTGAACAACAACACTTTTTTTTTTCATTTGAGTTTGGGCATCAGATGTGTTGGGCGCTCATATGTTTTCAGGAACTAAATTGGTTCTAGATGTTCTAGATGCAGCCCTGCATTAAGTTGGATCATCTAATTATTCAATCACCGGAAGTGTCAGTTTTCATTTTTCAGAGCATGGCATCATTTTCTCATGGCAACGCCTCAATTTCTCATGGCAAGGCCTCATTTTCTCATCGCAAGTCCTCATTTTCTCATGGCAAGGCCACAGTTTTCATGGCAAGGCTTCATTTTTCAAGGCATGTACTCATTTTTCATGGCATGGCCTCAGTTTCTCATGGCATGGCCTAATTTTCTCATCGCAAGGCCTCATTTTCTCTTTGCAAGGTTTCATTTTCTCATGGCAAGTCCCCATTCCCTCATGGCATGGCCTGAAAGTCATAGACATTTTATCATGGTAAAGCCTGGAAAGTCTGTATGTCATTGGGGTGAGCTTTGGAGCTTTAGAAGGAAAAGGGTGAGATGTTGTGGAGGTGATAAACAGACATTATTCCATTCCAATACTCAATATTGATCTTTCTTGGACCCTCACTGATCTGTTGGAGTTCTCCACACAAATAAGGGACAATTAGCCTTGGATTGATTCAGTCGCTATAGCGACATTTTTGGTCTGTGCCCAGGAACAAGACCGAGATAATTAACGTCAAAGAGTTTTACTGGGAAGCCTTATGGTGAAACTTTCTTTTCTGTCAACCATCAATGTAGCGACCCCCTTCCTAGGATAACATTCCAGCATCATGCACTGGCTTCTGGATTTGTCTGCGGACAGTATAATGCAGACTTCGATCGAAATCCTGCCTCTACATGGTTCACGTTTTGAAGGAGTAATAAAGCTTGCATATACTTTCCATGCTGACCAATCTTTCATGCACTCCTTGCCCTAGGCAGTGAATTCACCGCTATACCTGTGTGTTAGGAACTTCACTCGCCCATTGCCACACTGACTTGGAGAAAATCAATTTTATCTGCAGCCCGAGAACTCTGTGGGGACCTTTGTACAGTTAAATCTGCTCTGAACAGCTATCTTTGTATCATATCAGTACATCTCTCTCTGCTGGCTGCTGGCAAGATTTTTTTCATGTGGTATTATAAGATGGAGTGATGGATGCCTGTGCATGTACACGTGTCGTAATCCCCTTACCGAGAGCTCTATCAGCTGTGAATATGAGCGGAGATTCTGCATCATTCCTTCTGGATATTTCCTTCCTTTCTGGGAACCTGAGAATAAAAAAAATGTAAGAGATTAAGCTCAACATTTGTCTTTTTATTTTGTAGTGTACCCGTATAACCCAGGGTAAATCCCAGGATCCTGATTGATATATGAATACACACAGTATTTATACTCAGGCTGTCAGCTTCAGGGATGATAAACCAGTAAAGGTGGAATTATTATTATGGGAAAAACATGTAATCTGATTGTACATGTTGATTTTTCACCCATTGATGCTGACATTGGGAAGGGGAGGGGGGGGGGTACAATAGAATTGACAGTCGCCACTTCATTCAATCTAATTTCAACTGACAGCTTTTTATTTGCGTATTGGAAATGGCAAAAAAAAAATTCAGTATAAGATAACTGAATGATTACAGAACCGGTAGAATCTAGAGAGGAATGCTTCGTTAACTCGGAATTTCTCACGTACCGGCTGCTTTGTCAGGATATTCAAAATGGCATCAATAACGTGATGGGGAAGAAACAGATCGAGTCAATACAATCACTCGAGTTTCCCCGCCATTCTCCCGCAAACAGAGTAAATAACTTTGGCACTTTGCTTTTTGTGCTGGGCGTCCAATAGAGAATGGCTCTTTGAAACCTGCGGAAATCTGGTTCATTTGGTGCGGAGTTTGGCAGGACGCAGAGACCTGCCAGAAACAAAGATTGTACGTCCCGCGGGTCCATTAGCTGCTCCCGTCTGCAAATGACAGTCCGCTGATGCTATCCTGTTAAGGTGTTTGGAATCGATAAACCACAGCATTCAGAGCTGGTGGTGTTTGACCTGCTGGCTCTTATATGTTGAAGCCATGCTCAAGAGTTCCTAACTGTTTCCTTATCTTTAGCTTTGCTGGTTTGTCTCCCCTGTGGGGCTCTTAATTATACTCCATAGATACTGATGATCATAGCATATATAGCCTCTATTTTCTTGTGGTGAAGGTATTGCAAATGAACATTTCCAGTTTCTGCTGTCACGAGATGACGTTGTGAGTTGCATGTTGAACGTATAGTCGATGAACATTTCCGATCTTATGAACGCATGCCCGTGGAGGGGCCTGTGTAATAGTAGTAACTGAAATTTAGAATCTTGACAGCATAGCCCACATTTGAACAATACCAACACCTTAACATGTGAACACAGACAGTGAATCTGTATAGAAACTCTAGCACATCCTCCAGTTTTGAAACTCTAGTCTTCATTGCAAGGAAAAAAACCTTAACATGTGAACACAGACAGCGAATCTGTATAGAAACTCTAGCACATCCTCCAGTTTTCATTGGCCAATTCAAATTTTCAAACATAGATTTGATTGGCTTCAGTAAAAAAGTAGAAGAGCAGTCAGCCAATCGGAGGCATTCCAGAGTTAAGTCATTCTGCTGGAAATGAAAAATTGGGTCTCCACTTCGGTCACCAGTAGTCAAATAATCTTTATTGCAAACCTGTTATATCTGTATATCATCTCAAATAGAATGCTTGTACTTGTAATCAACTTTAATATTGCTTCATTTTTCCTGGAAAACCCCTTCAATAAAATTGCGGTCTCGTCTTCCACATTGAGCGGCCAATTTAACATTGTAAAAAAAAAAACAAGAAAAAAAACAGGGATAGGTTTGGTCAAATGAGCCATGATTTTCATGCCCACCAAAGGGACATAACTGAGGCATTTAAAAAATTATTCCCTGACCTTGATCGACCAGTTTATGAATAAACGTATGTCTATTTAAAGAGCTGGTTAAGAAGAATACTCATGTGTTCAAACACTGTAGATCACCTTTATGACATTAGAGAGGGGTCATTCCTACGCAACTGTGATGTTTACCCATTGTCATATATGCCCCAATGCTCCAGTTGCCATGGTTAGAGTGTTCCCTGTTAAGTAAGGGCTGTCAACCTGTCCATTAAACACAGAATATGGAATTTGGACAGGGAAAACTTCAGAAATCTAGCATGGGTAGATTTAGGAAAAAAATAGGAAGTGCATGGTCATGTAAAATCTGTCATGATGCGAGTTTTGTGCAGGTAATTTTGTCAACATGGCTTGCAATATATCCCGACTAACTTCTGAGTAATTTTACAACTCCGGTGACGTTATATCGTGGAATTTATATTGAAAACGAAATGATATTGTATGAGTAAACAGTGATAATTTTCTATCAGCTGTTGTTCTAAAAATTAAAATGGCAGGATGGTTTTTCGGTGGTCTAAGCGCTCTCTCATGCCGTGATAATACCGTTCATGTACATGCTATGTGAGTGAATGAGTGTGAACATATCCCATGATGATCCCGATACGACACTGGTGCTATCCCAAGCATGGTAAACTGATCTGACCAATCGGCAGTAGCAACTGTTCGTAGCACGCACAGCTATCAAGTGCATAATTTATTTAACGCTGCCAACACTTGAGGGAGTGATAGAGCTGTGTGACTGATGAACCAGTGGCAGGAGTGTGCACGAGACAGGGGACAATGGTATCGCCATTTTTTTTTCCCAATTCCCAAAGTCAAGCTAATTTTCCCAGCTTAACTGATTATAGAGGCCTTCGATCGTCAATAGTAGCGGTGTAGTGTACAGCTTCAGTACAATACGCCACAGTACCAGTGATCTGGATATATCACGGATATGTTCTGCAACTATTTTAAGATTTAGTTTTAGTGTGACAAAATAATAGACTGACTATATTCTCCAGCTTCACATTTCAAGTTAAATGCTATACTAACGTTCCATCATTTACCTTGACATACTGAATAGAGTAAACTGTTCACACCGGGAAACGCATGTGATGTCATATACATGTAGTCAATCAAGATAGGAGCTTGCCAACACAGTGCAGCGAGGATTTTCTTTGATGTCTGCCCATGTTATTTCCATATATGGCAAGTGGCGGTTGTATTGATGTTAATTTCTTCCGAGTAGCCAATCAAATTTGAATTTTTAAGAGGTTATACATTGCACTTCTCCTAATATGGACCACGGAATATTTATAGAGCGATGACATCACCAATCCCGTATTCTGATCAAATAATGTGTCGTGTTCAACCAAGGCAACACGTGTAGTGTTCGGTTTGGGTATCCGAAGATGTATATATCCTGCTGAATTGTTATAACATGGATCAGTGATCTTACGTCCCACCAGAAGCAAATGAACTGGAATTCTGCATCCTTGCATTAGACTAGCAAGTTCGGCCATTCGCCACTGCCACCCTGCTTATAACACATGAATCGTATGTGTCGTGTTCCCGCAGATTCGAAACAAAAATCACAAGAGATGAGCTGATCAACACTGGAATTTGAATACCCAGCCTGTGAAATGTACATAATTACATGGCGCCTTTGCATTTTGTCTTGCGTGTGTATAGGTACTGTGCAAGAGTCCAGTGATGATGTAGACTGTTTGACTGTGCCAGTGCCGTCAAGCTAGTCCAGTCTAAAGATACACAATTCTCTGACTACTGGTAAACACAATTCTCGCTGACTGGTAAAATTTTTATAATTCCAAAAATGGAATGATGAGATTGAACTGATAAAGCATTAACATTTTTTTTGACACATCCGCTTTTCCATGATAAGTTGACACACAATAGCATCCCACAAATTGTACACGTAGCTGCATGTTTTGCTTGTTGTGGCAACATGATCATAATACAATGTACCTCCAATTTTCTAGGGCTGTAATTGTGTACAGGATTTTAATTTGTCCCATCAAAAGATAGTAAATAATATGCTGTAATTATTACATCAATCAGGGCAGGGAATTGAGGGCTGTCCGGTTTTGGAGGTAAAAAGGCTGTTTTTCTTTAAAATAAGAATGAATTTATAGCACGGGTATTTATTTTTTTATTTTTTTATCGATGGCACATACAGTCCTGTGTACTACTGTACATATACATGTATGTTAACACATTTTTGAGTGTCATAGTATATTTATTTGAACACATTAGACCATGCACTTTTTCCTGAAGTGGTTGGGCAACAATTTCTTCAAAGCAAATACAGTGTTCATATTATTAAAGTGATTCGAGAAAAACGACATTTTTTATCTTCAAACTGGAGAGCTCTCATTTCTCAGACCTGTTAATTTACAGATATTTTGAAGTCAGTATACCCTTAGAAGCTCTGATTATGTGTGCAAATAGCGCATTAATTTCTAACTGATATGCAGTGTGATGTAATTCTCGCTAATTTATTACTGTAGTCGGCCGGCCTGTCTGCTATGTTTGCTGTCATTAATACCTGAACAAACAAGTGGCCCTTATTGCGATCCGAACACATTTCCTGTATCCAATGAATGGGTGGTATAGTTCGAGCGATTCGTCGGGTCCCATGATATATTATCATCATTCACAAACCCATGCATGTATGAACACATGCATTTATTCATTAGCGGCTCCCATTTCAAATCAATTCTCGATCCCCACATACATTCTCTCTGATTGATATTTCCGTTCCCGCTGGCATGCGGCACTTGTCCAGGGGTCCGAGTTCAGAGTGATTCTGTCCCTGGGGCATGACCACATGGATGATACGTACATGCACGATGTGGCGACATCTACGCTAATGTTAGTGAACTGCTATCCAATAAATCGTACTCTCTCTCTCCCCTGTCATTTGGTCAAACTGCCCGGTTACCATGGTGATATAAACACAACACGTAGACTTCATCAATATATCCCAGGACGTTGTCATCGCACGATCGAAGCTGCTGATGGTTTCATAAGGTTAAAAAAATAGGCCCTCCTGCTAGAGAGCGGTGAAAGGAGCAATTAATGTACATCACTGACAAAAGAGGAAAGAAAAACGCGAACATTGTTTGTTCTTGTATCAGTGTGTAGTTAACGTTTTATACCCATAAAGCCCCTGGATGAACTTGCTGTTAAAGTTACACGTAACAGCAGATTCATTCATTATTCATATTTTCATTTCTCGGTTCAGCTACTGTTTTCTTGTTTTTGTTTGTTCACAATATCCAATATTGATCCTATCATTTCCAATAGAATGCTAGAGCAGATGGAGTACTTTGTTCGCCGTTCATGCATCAATATATATACCTGTATCAGGTTAGACATGATGTTTAATGTTGTATCCAAATTATAGGGCAAGAACAAAAATTTTAAATAACACAAATAGGATTAATAGTTTCTTCAGCATTGAAATCGATGTTGAGTTGAAGTTCAGGGAAATTTCTCATAAATTAAGCCAACATGTGCCGATAATGTTCTTGAAATTCGTGGATTTTCAACATTTTCAGACCATTAACTGTGCTGAATATAGGTTGGGCCCAAATTAGGGAAATATATGTGTAAATTCATGCTTTTTATGTAATAAAGTTTGCAGAGCTGGCACTGTATATTATATCTTTCCTTCCACGAGTTGGTGGTAACTTTCTCACTGGCCTGATTATCATTCTGATTTAGTCAATGTATATTTATATTTCCTGAATATGAAACCCTGTGTAAGAGTTAATGGATATCGTGTAGACATCCCAGGTGTGTGTAATAACAGATTCTCGGCCATTGCCAGTTATTCAACATCCTTTAATCAATTTCTATGAATTTTTATGGGCCTAGTCCATGTGTTACATATAGCGTCGGTGTCTGAATTCATTACTCTGGCGCCTTGATTGACTCAAATTGCATCGCAATAAATGAATCTGTTGGCATTTTTCCTACGGTATTCAGCTGTTTGGTTTTCAATATTACCCAAACACATTAACGGCCAGGGCTGAATGAATTCTCTAAATTTTGTCTCCTGTCCGTCTATTAACACGAGCTGCCTGTGCATGCCTGCTCCGTCCAATAATGTGTCCAATTTCACATGATCAATGCGACAAACCTGATTTCAGCCTCCTTTTGGCTATCTGTCAATCAATAAGTTCAGCCTTTCCTGCGTACAGCCTCTGTCTCAGTCCGTGTTATAACTCTGTCAATGTTACCATATAAAGCTGGCCTTCATTGAGCCAAGTCCACAAACTCCAATCCATAGCAGCGCGCAGCAGCACACGGTCACCTTGGCAACCATTTTCTGCTTGAGGGAAACTGAACGTTGTCTTGAACTGATCAATATAATGTTAATGGAATGGCAGAGGCTAAAATCAGTGTTTCCAAAAGCGGGTTTGGAGACCACCTCAACACGGGGGTCTCTCTCGGTCGGCCGGCGTACATGTATGTATGGTGGGCGATTCTCTGTACAGCTTCGTTCCTTCAACGATGACAGATAACTCGTGATGGCCGTCTGCTGCTCCACACCTGGAATTCCTGCCAATGCATGAAAATTCATGACAGGTTAGAATGCCATATTTGTTTATAATCTGTTCCAGCCCTTAAATGTCTCTCTGTTTAAGAGCATCCTTAATGTAAGACTGCATACATGTTTCATGACTATAGCCCGGGCTATAAATGATGAGCACATGTAAATATAGGACTCGTAACAGGAACAGCTGTTGGATTAAAGCACATAAAGATATCTGTCTTCATTGATTGGTAAAGTGCTAAATATTACACTAATCAGGTATTTATTTGATCCCACTGATGAGCTTTACAGAAAGCAATCAGAACTCTACCATATTGGAGATTACGATCCTGCTGACTTGCTGCCTGTAGTATTCCTACCTTAATACGTGATCTTATCATGTCTAACAAACGTTCAATATGGTTGGCCACCATGGGCCTGCATCTTTCCGTGTGCTGGACGATGCGACAAACCCCAGCACAAAGAGTTGTTACAAATCCGAACTGAACAAAACTTTTGAATTTTTTTTGAAAACTTTCATCAAAAAATGAAATGTATACCATTTGTAAATTATGTTCATTTATATTCTAATACAAACTGAATTCTATTTAGTTCACATGGTGCACTTTTACTTCCTCTTGACAAAAGTTGAAACAATTGGTTTCCCTTAACTTTCATTGGACAGAGATGCATACTAATTGACGAGAATGAAAGCCATCTCTATCATGTCTATCCTGCAATCAGCTGACTGGTGCAGTCTCCAATAATTAATATTCAGTCAAAATCATATTGAAGCCAATTTGGTGTCCAGTTTCTTTTATTTTGAGAAAACTGAAACAAACCATGATTACGTTAATCGCTTTAATAATTCAATCCCCCTATCAAACTTCAATCACCTCCAAATTTGGGGACAAGCTCAATCAGCTGTTCTAATGAATTTAGATCGCCCTGATTTCGAATCATTGAAATAATGAAGAAATAATGGAATATATGCAGGATTTTGACCATTGATGCTGTCAACTTCCTGTTCTAATAAATTTGATCACCCCTGATTTTATAGTAGATATTTCCCTTTCTGTCATTGAGTTATTATAGAGAGATCACCATAGCAATATTGCACAATCACGTATTACATGTACATGTACTACCAAGTCTAATACATATTCATCTTTTATTCCAAACACGAATTTACCGATTTCTTGATGGGGCAGCTGGCATCAGCATGTTGAGATTTATGTGTTTGGTGAGAAGAATTGTATCCAGGTATTAAATATGGATTTTTCCGTGGAGATTCCTGAGGGATTAATACTGGGTCTGTGCTTGACACTGATTGGTCAGATCACGACCCAGCTGCCTCTATAAACAGCTAGGGCTATGTTGAGCTGGTCTTTGACATATGTCTATGTAAAGCCTGTATAGAATTACTACCACTTTTCACCTGCGCACGGCCAATCTGTCTTCGTTTGTGTCGGATAGCGGTAGGTCCTGGAGAAAATTATTAAGCCTGTCACACGGCTCCATCCTGACAATGAAATGGTGATCTTGTGTATATCGCTGGCACACAGCACCGGTGTACAAGACCTACAATATGGCATTAACTGCTCCTTCTTTCTTGTAAGAGTCACAAAATGATGATGAAGTAGAGAGTGTTTCTGGTACAACGATGAGTCTATACAGCTAGGTCACTTTTCAGTAATACAAAAGCTTGTATAATAGAACCTTACATGAAAGACTGACCCATTTATCTACTCTTAATAACTTTGTCATCATAGAAGAGTACAATAAGGGCTTACCAAATTACAACAGAATTTTGATGGATGAAAACAAAAGCAAATGTTCAGAGAACATAAATAATTACTTAAAATGTCCTAAGACTAAGTTAGAGTGATCAAAATTTTGACGTACATGATACAGGGCGATAAAATTTGTCCCAAAGAATTTGACCCAAAATTCAAGATAGGATGATTATATGTAAGTAGAAATAGTGCAATAGGAAGTTTTGCTACATATTACATCATGAGTATGGTGTATGTGATCCCTTGTCTCGATCAGCTCCCAGTCCAGTGTCCATATTTAATGATCAACTTCATGTATCATGACATGAAATTCTTTTCAATGAAATTTCTTGAATATGACTGAGCTGTAAGATCTAAGTCGTTTAACACAATATCCTATCAAGTAAAGTCACGGGGCGAAAACACCGAATGTTTGGAACTAAACGCACAAGGAATGATTTATGATCGACATCCTTATTACGTACATGTATTCAGGATAGGTCTCTGGGTTTTTTTTTGTTTTTTTTTTCTTCATTATATTCAAAGAATGTATAGTTGCATAATTGTGTATTATATTTAGTTGATGTATAGTTTTATGTAACCATTTAAGCGAGAATATATTCGACGTTTTCATACACACATTCAAATAGGTTAGGCTATGTCTCTTCCTCTTCTATATCTAATGATGTGTTATGAAATCATACAGAAGAACATGGGTTACTAAGGAAACAATTAAATGTACAGAAAATGAAGACATAATTGTCTGTACTCCAGACATATATTGATAACAGCTTAAATCAACATATTTTAAAATTACTCACCGGTATGTATAGATGAGAAACAGGATAATACTGTAGCCTATACATGTACTCAGTAACTGATATGTATGCCTTAATTTCCTTTTCCATTTCACATGTTCATTATCGTTCAGATTTCATTAAAGTGCTGCTATTTTCTAGTTCTGGTTTTGCTGTTGAAATAGGAGACCTGTGGATTATTGCATGATGACAGTGTTTACTGGCAGAGATTGCTAAGTGGTGCTAAGTGGTGCTAGAGTCACTCAGCATAATGGCGAGTCATTAAAACCAGAAGAGATGCCTTAAATTGGAAGCTGGTGAAAATTCAGCTCTCGGCCACAGTTCTTTTGGGGAGAGTGGTGGACTCCTGTAATAGACAGCAATTTTCCTCACAGCCGTTGCAATCTCCTGTCATCTGGATTGTGCCAGTGTACCTAGTCTCCCGTCGCAGTGAAACCTGACAAATTTGTAGGAGCTGTATATAAAACACCCCAGGGGTTTTTGTCTGGGATAATTACTGTCCCACACTGAAACTAACCTCAGAGAAAGAAGAGTCTCTTCCTTCCGTTGTAATTGTCCGTTGTAATTACGACGGGAGTCCAGCCAGCAATGCCACAGGGTGGAATTATACCCAGGCTGTCATTTTAAGATGAAGCGTCAGCAGGGAAGCTTTTACAGAATGGATTCTATAATCTCTACACAGGGGGTTCATGTATATAAATAACAGGGCTTTCAGAACCAAATGTGCTGCCTGCCCAGGAAAGATGAGGATTTATGCCAGTAGGTAGGATTATATAAATGCCAGTAGGTAGGATTATATAAATGCCAGTAGGTAGGATTATATAAATGCCAGTAGGTAGGATTATATAAATGCCAGTAGGTAGGATTATATAAATGCCAGTAGGTAGGATTATATAAATGCCAGTAGGTAGGATTATATAAATGCCAGTAGGTAGGATTATATAAATGCCAGTAGGTAGGATTATATAAATGCCAGTAGGTAGGATTATATAAATGCCAGTAGGTAGGATTATATAAATGCCAGTAGGTAGAATTATCAAATGAACATGTTCACCGCGCTTCATCCTTCAGTCGTGTAAAGGTTTCTACAGTTGACGCCAAAGATAGTTGTTTGCCGAGTCTTTGGCCATTAGGCTAAACTCACAAGACTCCCGAGCCAGTCATGTTGCCATGGTGACATGATGAACAAGACACTCTATTTCTTCCTCCTCTTGTGGAAGTGTTCTCGCACCTTTGTCGTTGAAATACCAGATGTCACCTACGAGCGAGATGGGGGTCTGTCATGTGACAGTCTTAATTAGCTAAGTGAAATGATCAGTTTTTAGTATACCGGATATGTACATATCCGATGTTTTGTTTCATTATTTTTTCATTACACCTGATGCTATTATCTGACATATATGTACATGTGATACTGCTTGGGCCTTCATTTCAGTGATCTTTCAGAATCAATCTGAAGAATGTTTAGTTACTCTGGGTTGTTCAGGGATTGTTTAGTTACTCTGGGTTGTTCAGGGATCTTGACCCCCGTTTATCCTATCCCACCTTCATGAATACTTCGAGTCCGTCCGCTATCGGGGCCCTTGGTCTTAGGGCGCTTCGCTGGTGTCCGCTCGCCTCACACCGCTGAACCGGCACGGGTTTGAGCCAAGCTGGTCCACGCGTGGAATTTTGCCGGTTATTTGCCCACAGGTGGTTCTCTCCGGGTACTCCGGCTTCCTCTACCAACCAAACTGACTGTCACCACATGAGCGAAACAACCTTGAGTGTGACATTAAGCCGATTTCCCCTCTCCCGTCCCCTATCTTTCTCAGTTGACCTACCAGTCCTTGTGATCTTCCCCTCCCTTCCAACAACATATCACTGCTCAATCCCCCCTCCCCCCCACCTCCCCCGCATCCTCTCTGCACACTACATGTCACTCCCTAACAAATATAAATGTGATGAACCAAAAGTCATGTAAGTCTTAAGGGTTAAAAATTCTAATAATCGTTTCTGTCTGGCACAGGACAGAAGACTTCTCTCCTTGACTAGAAATTTGGTTATTATGCATATGCAACGAAATAAGCCAGTAGGCATTAAGTGTTTACTCTGTTTGTCTGTCCATCCGTCTGTCACACCTAAATTGTATAAGGTTTTTAGAGTTTTGACTGGATGTTCCAGAAACTTTGCAGGGTTACTATAAACATGCTTTGAAGATGTGCATGCACTATTTGCGAGATATGGAATATTATTTCTTGTCAGATTTATGAGGTGTTTGACTTTGCCATTTTGACATGAATTTCAATGCAGCTTTGGCACTCATGTATAACCAACTAATTCTAGACCTGACTGGATGTTCCCGAAACTTTGTCAGCTTCCTGAACATGTTCCGAAGATGTGCACCTCTTATTCATGAGATGAAAGATTATTTTTTGTCAAAGCAGTGCCAGTATTTGGACTTTGACATATTCCCCCATTAATTTCAGTCTACTTGGCAATCTTGTATAATCAACAAGTTGGGAATAGAGCAACTGATCACAACATGGCAAGGCCTGATCTTCCAAGCCTCTCCTGAATTATAATAAGTTGTATTTTCCCCCCTAAATGGATATAGTGATCACCCTTTGTTTGGTAGAACCTTTCACAATTTTGTTCTTGTTTTTATCAAATCCTGGTCTGCAGAAGGTAGCTTGTCTATTAAATGTGTATGTTGTTGTTATTTCAGGATGATCAGGTGCAGATAGACACTTTGGCCAATGATGGGAACACGCCCAAGTACTTTGTGTTGACCTTTGTCCTCTGTGGCTGTATCGCAGGTGTCCTCATCGCAGTTGTGGTCCTGTATTTGGTGAAGAGACACTCACGCTCCAAGGACAAACTCGCCCAGTTGGCCACGCAGGGTGACGGTACAGGGGCCTCCGACGATTACCAGGTTTGGACATATTGCTGTAATCATCACAACTTGTTAGACTATTCTTACAGTGGTGCATGTGTCTTGTCCTGTTGTTTAGAATTGAAGAAGCAATGGCATTAGGAGTCTTTTCAGAATTATCAGTGCATTCTGGGATATCTCCCAGTTTGTAAATGTGTGATTGGTCAATTAAAAATTTTGATTGGCTAGATTATCTTCTCATTTCTGCTACCAACCAATCAAAACATTGGCTTTGTTTTCAAAATCTTGAATGGATTTGGACATGTTTGAAAGCATGAAGCCATCCCATAATTCACCAGGGGTTTCCATAGTGATGGATTATAGTTTGTATCAATGACCCACTTTCCTCATGGGCATTGTGACAGGAAGCTCATAATGTATTTGTTCTGGACAAATTGTTACATGACGCAGGGACGGTTTGTGCTTATGGCAAAATATTCCAGCTACATGTATGATATGTTCTTAATGATCTCCAGGATGGTATATGTTATTTATGGAAATTGAGAAGAAAATATTCCTTTCCTGTCTGATTATATCACCGTAGCGTCAGTAGATATGTCTTGATAGCTTTTCATTCAGTTTCATGTCTGTACCAAATAACGTTCTGACATCTGAATTCCACTTATTCATGTAGCTATATTTGTTTGTTGCTGCAGGACCTATGTCGTCAGCGTATGCAGAGTAAGTCCTCAGAGAAACCTGAGCCCCTCCACGCTGCTGGTCGTATCGGCAGTGTCTCTGAGTCACAGGTGCGAAGTCCCTCCAGTCGCAGCAGCACCTCTTCCTGGTAGGTTAACTCTATTAACCATATCTAACAGGATTGCTGTTTTACAATGTCTATCCGTGTGTTAGTGAAATCATCCAGAAACGGGTGTTACGGTACATGAACAAAATAATATGTATTTATGTAATCCTTTATATGTCTGCCAAAAAGCCGGATGTATAATGTGATGACGATTTCAGTTCATTCGTGTCTAGTCTATGTCCGTGACAAATTTTTTATATTGGAGAACTGAACTGAGTTGAAAACAACTAGAATTTCAAAAATCGTACAGTTGCAGTATTTTGTGAGTGGATACGTTATGGGGAGACGATGTGTCACATGCTAAAATTGAGGTAGAGGTCAAAAGCCAAGGTCACTGTGGTCCAAAAATAAAAATCAGAAAATTGAATTCTGCAAGTAGTTGTAACATTTTGGGTAGAAGACTTGTCAAAAGGTCAAGGTCACAGTGACGCCAAACTCATTAGAGACATTATTAAAAATTACAGTTTTATTTTTGAATAGATACATTAGGAGAGATAGTGATGCTTTCTGTAATTTTAGGTCAGCTCCAGGGTCACTGGTTCAAAAATCAACGTTAAGAATCTTGACTTTGTGTTTCAACTCCAATTCAGGGCTGCGGAATGTGACCAGATTTCATGTAATCCGCCAATTCAAGTTTGGCTCCTGTTTACAATATGTAGCAGGACCAGATTTGTTATATACAGTCCAGTAAATTATGAACTTAGTTAGCAAGCTACCAGACTGATACTATAAATAACACAACACAGTTGTGAAGACTTTCAATAACAGGGTACCAATCTGTTACTAAAAACAGTAACAAAGAACTGATTCCAGGAGTAACATTACTTTGTTGAAATTGACCATAAAGTATTTTTGGCCACTTTTTCACTCTCAAAAAAAGAAGAGAGTTTTAGGCTTAAATAAAACTACCACACGATTCTAGACATATTGAATGTTGTGTAAAAAAATGAAAATTTTGAATGACAGTTCCAATTAATGGAAAACGGAACATTATGTACATGTATACCTTTTATTTGGCGTCTAGTTGTTTGAAAATGAAGATAGACGGGTACTCATCATAACTTTACATATAGAGTTCGTGGAAACAACTGTAGAATTTCAAAAATCGTAACATTTAAGCAATCAGGAAGTGATTAACAACAATAACAATTAACAACAACATACAGCAGCATAAGCTAGAGCATTGTTATTGTTTTCAGTAACAAAAAAACATTCAAAGTACACATTTCGTTACTCAATCTACTAACATTATTGAACTTCGTTATTTTAATGTACAGACGTAGGATGATGAATATTTGACACCAGCTTTCAATTCTAAAGGAGTGATTGAATTTCTAGAACATTTATCATAATATTGCTATAGTCACCCTTGTTCCACTGACCATATTGAATAAACGTATATAAACATGTAGTGCGAAAGAAAATTTGACTGCTTACAATGTACATGTAGAACTCCAATATGTTAACAAAATAAATATAAATGTTTCAGTCTTGCATTTCTAAAATTAGCAGAACTATAGTAAATTGATACATGAAGCATGATGAGGATGAAGTACGATCTCTGTGATATAGATATATTCACATACATGTAGATATATTGTGAAGAAGTAAATTCCACCTGCTGTTGATTGGTTGATTCTAGACATCGATCACCGAGGTGCCAGGTGTGATATGACCAAACATCCGGTATTCATGATCTGTCTATGTCAACTTGTCGATCGTATTCAACGACGACAACAGGTGGATTACCCGTAAACCTTTAGAAGCAGGTGGTCAAAGATTAAACTATTCATGTACATTGTACAGCCCAGTCGCTACATATGCATGTCACAGAAATCAGATATGTACCAGGGCCTGATCCAGGTCATTTTTGGACCCGTTATAACGGGTTTGGGTGCCATGAATTTGGGCGCCCATAAAAAAGAAAGAAACTGTTTTTTTTTTAGCAAATTCCCTCTCTGAACAGGCTGAAACCTATACTAATGCAAGTACTGTTGACAAATATTAAGTTATCAGGCTGTATTTAGACCATTTAATACTCCCACAGCTTCCATGGTCTTCGACAGTCCCACATCGCGGCCTATTTCACTATAACTTATCACACTCTGCGTCATGTAAGGGTGCCCAAACTAAAAGTCTAGATCAGGCCCTGTTTACGTTTATCTGGATATTACGTAATTCGTGGTGCATACATGTACCGTAATAATATAAATTTTGTATTAACTCATACATGTACCAGTAATGACAGTCAGACTCATCATCAACAAATTACATCCAATTAAAAATTAAAATAAAAGTTCAGTTAAATTGAACATTCAATCTCTCCATTAACAATCAATTGCCCCATTAATAGTCAATCCCCCATTAACCTTCAATATCACATCCCATATTAATAGTCAATCCCCCATTAACCTTCAATATCACATCCCATATTAATAGTCAATCCCCCATTAACATTCAATATCACATTAACATTCAATCCCCACATTAACATTCAATCCCCCCATTAACATGCATTCTACCCATTAACATCCAATCCCCCCTTTAACATCCAATCCCCCTCTAACATCCAATCTCTCATTAACAGTCAATCCCCCATTAACATTCAATCACTTCCAGATTATGTTCAGTCATTCAAAGTCTGTTGATATATTTGATGACCTTATGTAGGAGAACTACATATATGTAGATAATCTCTTGTAAATCTCTCTTGTAATAAATTTGATATACTTCGGGATGAGAAAATGCACTTCCCATTCTTCAATTATTGTTTAAGCTAATTTGAACTATTTGTATACTGGTAGATGTATGTGATTCAAGTATAATATTAGAGGTTTTATACAAAATTTATCAAATATTGAATGTTTATTGTCTCCATAGTCTGTCTGGTAACAGCTTTTCTGAACCTGTATTCTATAATTTGAGGCTATTGAGGGAACCCTACTTGTGGGGTTTGATAATAGAAAATTGGTTTCATTAGTCATATAAATGGTAATTATATATGCATGTCTTCTATGATTGTTGTTTTTCTTGTGTGTTTGGTGTCAGCGGTGGGATTGGAGAGCAATAATTGAAGAGTTATTGTAGTTAATAGTTCTAATCTCTATCATAATTCACCTCCCGCCTCTGTTGTACCCTCAACACATACAAATAATAGTTACAACAAATTGTAGTCACACATGGTCATGGCAGTAGTAAATGTACAGGTCTCTATAAAAATTACTTCATTCAACATGTACTGAACCCAGTACTCACATCCCTGTTTATAATTTGAGCTGGTCTGGAAATTCTAACTCCATAATCACTGTAATTATCCTTGAATATAGGTCCTACAACTTTTGAGTGGAGCTATATGTGTAGGGATGTAGTTTGATATATACATGTAATGATATATACTCTTAACTGATGGTTTTATTCGTCCTCACACATCAACAACATCGGCAGTCAGAGAAAAAACGTAATTGTGACAGCAGTTTGAGAGTCTGTACAGACGTACAGTACTGAATTCAAACAAACTTATCGGACAAATTCTAGAAGATGTCACTATGAACACAGCGGTCGTGAAAGCTGTCCTGAAGGAGCATTTGGAGAGATTAAGAACACTCCCAGCATCGTTGTCCAGCCTTCGATTTCTCGACCCTCAGTGTGAGATACTCCCACGTCCAGTGCCGCTGACGAATGGGTCATGGTCGCGGGACTGTGGTGACCTGCACCATAATCGTGTTTGTGACCCTGAGGAAGGATTTGTCCATATAAAGGACTATATATGTCACTGTAATGTCAATCAACCCTTCTGTAGAACTGAGATTATCTTTGTTCCGTCATGTTACAGGAGTGAGGAGCCCGTCTCGTCCAACATGGACATCTCCACTGGTCACATCGTACTGGTGAGTATATTACAATGTTTCTTAATGATCGTATTTCATGTACCCAAAGCATGAAGCCCAGCACACATTCAAGTCTTCCACTCACACTGGGTAGTTATTTGATATTCTGATGCTGGTTTGAGAAAAAGCAAGATATTGCCTCTTATGCGGGAACGAAATTGAGGGCCTCCGGGAAGAACAGTTTTTACCCCTCGGCCATTTTGGCCTCGGGGTATTGTCGTTGCCATGTACGTCCGTACGTCCGTCCGTTACCGCATTTTAAGCAAAACCGCTTGAGACACAACCACCAAATTTTGTACACTTATTTATCTAGGGCTAAATCAGACGCCTATCGAAATTGGCTCCCCTCGGCCCATATTTTACAGAGTTATGCCCCTTTACAGATATAGTAATTTCTATTTCTGTCCTATATGCTTGAATGTAACCAACTATATCTACAGAACTGTGTTCGATATAGCTATTATATTTTGAAAACTTATTTATATTGTTGTATTCTAGAAGCCAACAAAAAATTACTCGCCTCGGCCGTTATTTTATGGAGTTATGCCCCTTTTCGGGTGCAGTTATCTTTGATTTTGTGATATATGGTTGACTGTAACCAGTTGTATATAATTAACTGTATTTGGTACAGCTACCAAATTATGAGGAAACTTTTTTATCCAGTTGTATTCTAGATACCTGCAAAAAAATTAGTTGTCTCGGCCCGTATTTTATGGAGTTTTCGGATGTAACAATCTCCGATTTTGTGATCTGTACATGTAGTTGAATGTACAAGTTATATCTGAAGACCCGTGTTCAGTACAGGTGCTAAATTTGAGAAACTTATTTATCTACTTATATTCTTACCCCTCGACCATTTCGGCCTCGGGGGTATTGTCTTCGCCATGTATGTCCGACCGTTACTGTACCGCATTTTAGGCGAAACCGCTGGAGACACAGCCACCAAATTTTTAACACTTATTTATCTAGTGTTAAGTCAGATGCCTATCGAAGGTGGCTCCCCTCGGCCCATATTTTACAGAATTATGCCCCTTTATAGGCATATTAATTTCTGTTTCTGTCCTATATGCTTGAATGTAACTAACTGTATCTGCAGAACTGTAAAATTTAGAATGCTTAATTCTATACTACATGTACATACACTGATCTGTTGATACATCCATACACTGCAAATTGTAAATTATGTTTAGCTTAAATCATCCCACATAGTTCTATCTCTTCCCCAATTCACACTACACATGAGTCTAAATCACTTGGGGAAAGCCGAGGGGTTTTGATTAGATCAATCTCATGTTGCAACTGACAGAGTTACTCTCATGAAATAAAGATATATATAAATCAGAATTTCTGATGCCTGATACTCAGATCTAAATATTCCATTTGTTTAATATTTTGAGATGAAAATCTCCAGGTTGACATTCTAAAGTCTAAAGCACCCGGATGTTGTAACGTGATTGGGGGGGGTTGAAATAGTTGAGCATCTGACTAGTTCATTCTTCTATACTGATCCATTTCTATCTCTCGCTTATGCAGATCAATGCTTCCTGTACTCTTAAATCTTTATCAAATCAATACCGACTGAATGCATATTTGCACCTTAAGAAATAAGGGATATGTGCCCAATATACAAAGCGATAAATAAATTAGGAAGTCAATGTTGCGGTATATACTTAGGGAGATTTTTTATCAAGTAAATGCCATGTTTTGGTCGTAGGGATTTTCAGTATTTCCTCTTTAGTCATGCCAAATAGAGTGGTTGACCAAATTAGGGACATCTAAAGCCCTATAGGGACAGTCAGTACCATTGATAGAGACAGTCAGTACCATTGATAGGGACAGTCAGTACCATTGATAGAGACAGTCAGTACCATTGATTAGCTAGGACATGAACCTCACTGTTAATATGTATCACATCTACCCATCGAGTATTCAGAACAGGAGATCAGTGTGCATGTAGCTTATCCTCATCTGGAGTGTTGGTGGTCCAACTCATGACCAGATGGTCCCACAGGCGCCTCTCAGCGTCATCCGCTTATGACCCTTCTAGTTCTTAGAAATACGCCGGTCTGCCTGACAACAGAAAGCCTTCTCTCTAACCACGAGTCTCGTATTCCACCATTCTGAGCACACCTGTGGTGAAGCATGCTCTGACTCTAGGCCAGCCTGAGATAATTCCCATTCTCCAACACTGAATATTGATAAATTATCTTGTTTCCGATAGCAACCTGTAGCAATTGCCATTACCATATTTGCCAGACATGATTTTTCCAAGCAAAATAGGCTTCTACAGATAGGCCAACTTACCTCCAGAACATGAGAGTTGACGTCACTGTAAAAATTGTGGGTTGTGACCTCAATATTATCTGTAATCAAGGCTCTAAATTCTCACAGATGAACCCTCTTTGATAAAATGGAGAAAATCCAAATTTGTAATGGACGATCTACATGTAATTGCCCATTCTCCGATTATTAGAGTTTGTATATAACCACCTAAAAGTCCATGGAATACCATCTACTGCACTGTGTAGACATTTTTGATGCACATACGCATTCGCTCTGTATCGATTTTTATCGACATACCTACATAGGAGAGAGATTGGAAATGTATGCAGTATATCTTGTGAAGAATTAACAAGTTTTATGCTAAATTATTACACAAGAACACACGGTACAACATCTTGTTTATCTGTGACATTCGGAGTCCACTCTGCTCCATTTACAAGCAGATGATGCTGATTGGCCGACAACCATGCGCACAAAAGCTGCATGCCACATGTTTCAACCCCAGTGCAATCAGAGAGTATATCTGACAGTAGAAGGTATACAACCTTATGTCATGAGAATTGTTAATTGCCATGCTGGCCGCGTGCTCACGTATATTAAACCAACATATAGGGTCTAGTGCTGACCCAAATCCTCATACACTTGTATTGACTCATTTGCTCACCATTAAAATCTGATCTATATGCATGACATGAAAGAGAGCAGTTGTAAAATCTGATCTAGGGGAGCAGTTGTCTACTTGCCTACCAATTTTGCAGTATATTGCGGGGCTTCTTGAAATTAGGGCATGAGTTCCTTAAAAGGAATGGCATATGCCGGTTATCCAAATGGGATACACTATGCCCAGTGTAGTGTTCTGATCATCATAGATAGGAATTCCAATTGGAATGGCATATATGCCATTCCCTCTGTGCTATTGTATGGCAATTAAGCCATATGCCATCCTTTCTTTGGCGAGTTCAAAGGGAGTTCCTCAGAAACTCGGCTCACCATGCCACACCGTTTGAAATGCCTTTTGCCAGTTCCTAGTATGCCCCAAATTCAAGAAGCTTCCTTGGTCACCCATGGCGGATTCTCAGCTGCGAGCTGAGGTTCCTTGGGTTGAATTAATGCATTTATCCCACAGGAGTTACCCTTGCCTGGCATTATAACGTGAGTAATCTTGGATGTATAGAGACTGGTCATGTGACTTTAGCTTGCCCTTACTTGTGACCACAGTACCAGTACTGGACTATGGGGAAAGATATTTTCCTTCATTGATTCTGACCTCGGCCTGCAGCCAGGGTAGTTACGGAATAATAAATATGCCATCACAGCAAAGAAAAGGGGAGGAAAATCTTTATCTTTTAGGATCTCTGTGGTCTTAACAGGGTCGATACGAAGAAAAATTGCCCGTATTACTTTGTCTGTCTGACTGTTGGGGTTAGCCTGGCCGGTGGGAGTTACGTTGTTGGCAAACTGACCACTGGGCTTGTCAAAGGTCTTCTGGTCGCACGCCAAGTCTTTTACCACACATCAGGAGATGGAAGCTTGGACAATTACCCCATTATTATGATAGAAGATGGCAGATAGAACAGAATTGGTACTTCTAATGGACCCATGTTAAGTGCTGCACGGTGGCATCTTTAACATGGTAAACCTTGTTATACATGAACAAGATGGGCTGATATATTCTTCTATATATTATCTAATATTTTACTGTTACTGCTGGACTGGTTTCATATAGTAACCAATCTAGGATGTGAAAACATGACTGCTCAGACAAATAAATATCCAGTGACTCGTCCAGGGTTACAAAACCAAAATGATTCTTAATGTATGTATAGGAATCTGCTTCAAACAGTCCAATGTTCTATAATGCAATGTTGTATATTGTTTGAAGAAGGTGGTAAAGTGTTCACCTTTAATACAATAAAAAATGCATTTGCCATATGGATCTGTCTAGATGTGAATATATTAGCCTGTGCTTCTTTCTCAGTCTTATTTATGCTACACTTATTACTGGTATCATAGAAACTGATTCGGCATCAATTCACACTTCAGTGGGACAGCACTAGAAAATAACAGAATTACGACTGATCTGTCACACGTTGGCACCCTCCCCCCCCCTTTGTGATATAACTGTAAAATTATTGAAAGCGAGTTTAACAATAAACCCTACTCACTCACTTGTGAATGTAAACTTAATATTGCATACACAAGTAAATGTCCAGTTGTTCGTCCCAGAGTTTAGAAAAGGAATGAATGATCCAGCATTTGTGTACAGAAATCTCCTCAAACAATCCAGTGTTCTGCAATGTAATCCCTGATTCTTTGAGGAAGATTGCAAAGTCTCACCTGCAATACAACGAAGGATGCATTTTGTATGGAGCACAATGTAATAGATTGAGTTGAACTGCTGATGCTCGTCCATTCTACCTGTAAGTAATGGAGTCCAAACACAGACCATTGTCTCAGGTCGTCTTTGATGACGGCCTGAATGGAATAATTAGGTGCTGATGCCATGACCAGGTCTCCCTTCTAAAACCGCGACCATAGCTAACAAAATGGGCGGACTACACGCCAGTAATTGTGAGAGACTTGAGAAGCTTTACCCATGATGAATATTTCATCTGAGACACGCAGTTTGCACGGTTTATCCTCTGCTATGGGACAGCTCAGTCCTAGCTCTACACCCAACCGGTTAATAATTAAAGCTGAGAACCAATATCCTTCCCCGAGCACACAAATCCTGTCACGCCACGGCTATTCAACGTATATGATCGGTGAAAACACTGCAGCCTGTTTGACGGAGAAGTCTTTGTGGATTTCCTCAGGAGGATACACACGCAAGTTGGCTTTTTTTTGCGAGACATAAAGTTATATTGCTAAAGTCCTAAACTAGTGACATGTACTTCAAGATCATGTCATATCTGATGAGTCAGTTAAGTAAATACAACACACTGATTAAAGACTATTTAAAAACAAATTTCATGTTTCCATCAAATCTAAGGGGAGATACATGTATATGAAAATGAATCTGTTATGTGTTGATTTTACTGAAATTTGTCTTTTCAAGAAATTAGAAAATTTGTGCTATAGTTTGATGAATTGTAAACTTGGGTATCAGGGCTGAAACAAATAACCTTTAAAATTTCCAGAAATATATGAAGTCTCTATTATTGAGGAACAATAAATCTTCTAATCCTTCATTCACCATATTAAAATCTAATCGCCAATTCAATTCAATTCAGTCATTCAATTCAATTCAGAATTCAATCAGTCATTCTGATAAATCTGATCACCCTATAAATCATTAACATAAGGAGGAAATAATGGATTATCTGCACGATTTTGGGACCTTTTTGCCAGCTTCCATTTCTAATAAATTTGCAAGCCCTACCAGGCATTCAGTACATTCTGCTTCGCGCCTCTCCATTTAGCGTTGTAAGGGTCTCACAGACTTTGCCGGAGTTGACCCAAGGTCATCTGTTGCCACAGTAAACGAACATGACGACCCTCTAACTGGGCGAATTACATGTAATATCAGCCGCGATTCACCGATATATATTTCCGCAACATATACATGTAGTTCTGAGGTAATGTGTCAAAAAGCTGCCTTCAAACTGTGACACTGACGTTTTGTAACACACTGAATATCCGTTAGGTATATTCCAAGATAAATATACGTTTTGCGATCAGTAAAACAGTAAGACAGAACAGTTCTTGGTTTCTGCAGGAATCCTGCCAAAGATGGCGAGACCCCTACAGGGGTAAATGCAGCGTAGCGCAAAGCACCCTGGGAGAGGATGAAAAATTTGATCACTCTCCTGACTTTTTGGTGGAAAAATTAGAATTCTGTGATTGAATTATTAGAGGATTGAGCGTATTGAATGACTTGAGGACAATGTACAATGTAGGCCGCTTCAGTGGGAGCTTACTCTGGTAAAATAACTGTGTGAAATAGCAGAAGATACTGGGGCTGACACCACAAACAAACATATTCATGAAGGGATGAAGGAACAAGAGGGTTTGATCCCTGAAAAAAAGATGCCAGCTCATTTTGGGAGTAATTTTTCATGGGGACTGCACAGGAAGAGAGAATCTGCTTGCATCCCATTCAGGTTAATCGGGCGTCAAGTAAGATAACTCCGCTCCATAGCTCAATGCTCGCCTCTCATTCTTCACGATTTGACAGGACCAATGATTGGCTGCCTGCCATGGCTACCACTTGTCGTTGTAATCCAGCTGTTCTCTATCACGGCTCCAAAGCAGCGTGTACACCATGTTTTAATTTTGTCATTTTAGTTCCGAGGGGGATCTTCACTATACGGGCATGTTGTTGTTGTTGTCGACTGATCTATGTGCTTCTCTTCATGAAATCACATCAAAGATGTACTAGCTTTATAAATACAGCTGATTCATGAGTTTGCGATGTCACTTTTCTCCTTATTTCTCATGAGACTTCCGTTTGATTGGATGACACTCCTGGCTAGTTTACATACATGTGTGCTGCTAATATATACAGTCACGTAGTTCACTGGTTTGATAATGCACCTGTGGTATTTCATATGCCTGTCATTAATTTATGGGATGTCCGTCCGTCCAGCTGTTAACAGTTCAATTTCTAGTTGTTGCGATATCTCCAGTTCCTTTTGATGGATTGGTACCAAACTCTAGGTATATCTTGCCCTTAGAATAACGATGACCTAACTTTGATGTCGAAAGGGTAAGGTCAAAGGGTAAGGTCTCTATCGCTCAAAAATAAGGAAAGTATTGAAACTTTCTATCTCTATGGTGTAACTCTGGGATGAGTTGAAGGATGTGGATGTGTAGCAGTTTTCATGTATACTTCAAACTGCAATAACGCCAGTGCCAGATTGGTACCAAACGGTGTACTTCACCCATTTTGGTTCATCACAGCTGAACATGTTCTTCTTTCCATGCAGTCTTACATGGAGGACCACCTGAAGAATAAGGATCGGCTGGGCAGTGAATGGGAAGCTCTAGAGGCGTATGAAGCAGACCCATGTAGTACAATTGTAGCCAGTGATCCCGCAAACACCAGAAAGAACCGCTACAGCGACATCCTGCCATGTAAGTATTAGGTTAGGATGTAAGTTCATTCCAACGATGAGTTTTTGGTTAAAACAACTTTGATCTTATCTTTTCATGTCCAGTTCCTATGCATCAAATATATTGGGCAGTGTTAATGAGGCTAGAAACAGCCACTTAAACACTGGAATATGTGTGTCAAACTGTCCCAGATTGGTACACAATAGATGATTGAGATATGTCAAAAGTCGGTCATTTCTGGCTCCCCTGTTCATTATATACAAGTGCAGCTAGCACAAGGCTCAATAAAAGCTGGTTTTTAATTGTCGAAGTAATGCCTGAGTAAGTTGGAAAGAATTCAGAATATTATTATTGCTGATGACGTCAAGCATCTCAAGATCCAATGTGCCACAACATGATCACAAAAGAGATCATGGTTGATTGCTGTCATATATTTTGCACAAAATGTATACACATGGCTAAAAGGGAATTTACAATTCAACACATGCAATTCCATTCCCCATGGTTGTTGAACATGGTTGAAGGTGATTCATTGATCTGCAGGCTGTTCTTGATGCAGATCTCTGATCCGTGACGTGAATAACGATTGTAGTAATACTGGACGTGAACAGTGGAGTTCATTAACAAGTATTAAGCATGGTATTGTCCAGTTTAAACGTGCATTTCCTCTCCATAGACCTAATCTGCAATCGCGCGGTGCCAGGACAGGGCGATATTGAGATACTTACAGAAATCACCTACGATTTATTGATGAGCGACTACTGGCGAGTGCCTTGTTTTCCGCCCCCGACCAGAGCTGCACAAGGTCAAACAATCCGGGTCAATAATTCGTATACACTGATGGTTATATGTGTACTGCCATGGCCGAGATTGAAGAATCCAACGAGGCAAAGGCTAATCATGCAGCTTGATGAGATTGTAAGAAATTTATGTCTGCCAGGAGGTCCGCCGAAGGGAACGGCTGGTTGGAATACAAATCATGCTGAGGGACGGCAGGAAAAAATGTCCTCTTAATTCCCTGGTTTATAGCACTCCGGTTGGCATGTCATCCCTTCTCGATGCTAAAACGGATAATTTTTTTTTTTTTTTGGTTGTAAATCAATTTATAATACATGAAGCTTGAAGCATGTGGGAGATGGGTTAGAGTTGGCATTGATCCAGTGTGTCCAATTAAAGGTGTTAATACATGTGGTGCACTTTAACCCAGGGATGAGCTCCTCACAAACGGACTGGTGAATCTTGGCTCATCTGGTGACTGCATGCCCCAGCCATGTAGCACATTGTTCGATGGGGCTGTCAGTTTATCCAAAGTATATTCACCCTTCTATTACTAGCTTAGTGCCTCTGCACTTCTTCGTGTGTTTACAGGGTTTCGATATGCCATCTCAATACCCTCAAAAGTTCTTCAATGCAGTTTTATAATAGCAATGGTGCATCATGGGATGTCTTCCAGTTTTAAATCATTTGATTGGTCCATTCAACTATTCAAATGGAAATCTAGCATAATTATTGGCTTGTGATGGAAATTTGAAAATGAACCCATCCAATCACAGAGTCCCTGTTAAAATTCAAATTGTCTAAAAGTTTTGAGAATATGTATGTGTATTTCCTATTGACTATGTATGAATATATGTCACCATATGACACTCATTTTTACATGATATCCAGTAGGTGCTTGAAATACAAGTCTATGAATGTTTGCATGAGAATGCATGACCATCAAGGGGGCTATGGCATGTCTGTTTGACTCGCGCAAATGTAGTGTCGATGGCTCCGATGGCTTGTTCATATTTTCAGCCGGTCGACCCTCGCAGTTCATCCCTATTATTGGTTCATGCAAGGTTGAGCCAGTCGGTTCCCCATTCCACTGCGATTGAGCAGATGTCAATATCCCTCCCTAGTTCCATCCACGCCGGGTCCATCTGTCATGAAGATGATAGAATTTGAAAGTAATGATGTTCCCAGTACGAGCAGCTGTCAGAAGGTTGAAGATTATGTTTTGATTTTTAATCTGTGACCAGCTGCTCTCTCCCAGTGTTTGTGTTGGCCTGTCCGTGTAACATCTTTGCGCCCATCCACCATCTTTCTCATAATCTGACAAATCTTGAATTAACTCAAAAAAAGCTGTCAGCACTTCTTTCTGCGAGGCTCGTCATATCAACTAACCACAATTGTCATCAATGACAGCAGCGTTTTACAGGAAAATTCCCCGTTTTTAGGCCATCTCGTCAGCGTAATGTACTTTCTCAGCAAGTGTAACATCCTTTATAAATATAGATGAAGGAATCACTTCACACACATGTATGTACATGGCATTTATTTTATATCTACATGTACATGTACCTACCATACACTTGTGCTTACATGTATAATATACATGTAGGAAATGAAAGTCTTTAAGTTTATATTTCAAAAAGTGTAAGATTTAAAAAAAATAATAGGTCAAAAATTTATTCATCCTGGGTTGATACAGCTAAAAGAGGATAAACCACATTCCCCTCGTTTCGATGGGTGATGAGATTTTCTGGAGTAAATGAAATATCTGAAATATTTATAGGCTTCTTTTCAGAATTTCTGTGATTGGCTGCATATTCATCCATTTTTACCCCTCGGCCAAAATTTGGCCGAAGGGTATTGTCGTCGTCATGTACGTCTGTCCGTCTGTCCGTCCGTCACACCTTTCTCGTTACCAAGATATCTTCAGAACGACTTACCCTAGGCACACCAAACTTGCAGTGCACATCCGTATGCGCGTGACGCAGAACCCTATTGAATCTGGACCTGATTGGTTTGAAACTTTGGCGGCCATCTTTAATTTATGCGAAACCATCACAGCTTTCTCGTTACCAAGATATCTTTAGAACGACTTACCCTAGGCACACCAAACTTGCACTGCACATCCATATGCTCATGACCCAGAACCCTATTGAATCTGGACCTGATTGGTTGGAAACTTTGGCGGCCATATTTAATTTATGCGAAATCATTAATCTTGTGTATCTTAGGTACCATTTCACTGTTCCGTGTGTGAACTTGGTATAGATCATCGATGCATCAAGAAACTTCAAAGGAATGACCAAACCAGTTTCCCTGATTCGGTGGAAACCTTGGCGGCCATCTTTAATTTATGCAAAATCTTTAATGATATATATCTTTGATACCATTCAAGTGTTCTATACGAAACTTGGTATACAGCATCGATGTATCAAGAGACCTGCAATGTATAACCACATCAGTTCCTCTGAGTGGCAGGAAGGATGGGCGGCCATCTTTAATTTATGCGAAATCATTAATGATCTCTATCTCTAATACCGTTCGAGTGCTCGATGTAAAATTTGGCATATATCATCGATGCATCAATAGACTTACGATAAATGGCAGTTCTGGTGTTTCTGATTGGGCGGAAACCTTTGTGGCCATCTTTAATTTATGCAAAATCTTTGATGATGTATATCTTTGATACCATTTTAGTGTTCTATATGAAACTTGGTATACAGCATCCATGTATCAAGACACTTGCAATGAATAACCACATCAGTTTCTCTGAGTGGTGGGAAGGATGGGCGGCCATCTTTAATTTATGCGAAATCATTAATGATCTCTATCTCTGATAATTTTCAAATGCTCTATGACAAAATTTGGTATACATCATCGATGCATCAACAGACTTATGTAATGAATACCGACTTCTCTGATTGGACATAAACCTTAGAGGCCATTTCTAATGGCAAATTTTTTCATAATCTGTATATTTGTCACTTGACTGCTTGGTGTTCCTGAAGTCTTGCTTCAAATTGAATACATTATGAATGGCTGGCGCCCAGAGCCGAGGGGTTTTCAGATGCGCAGCTTCGTATTTCACACAGCCAATGAAAATACCAGATTTGTCTTTGAAAATTTGAATTGACCAATCAGCTGTTTTAAAACTGCGAGATATCCCATGATGCATTGTTTTATAAGAATCCATTACAGGATGTTATAATGTAGGTGGCTGCCTTCATACATATGAACATTGTGACCGTTTTGTTCAAATATTTAATGGCATTCCTTCTTCCACAGATGACCATTCACGTGTGGTTCTGGCCGACTCTTCTAATGTATCAGGATCTGATTATATCAATGCTACTACCATCGTGAGTATAATACAAGTGCTAGTAATCATTCTAATCATTCTTTGATTGTCACAGGAAGTTATTTCCGAAAAATATTTCATCAAATTTATCAGAACAGAAAATTGACAAAATAATACAATAACACATGAAGGACTTGAGCTACAGTTTCTCCTACATTTACCAGGAATTAAATTTATTTGAGTGACAGATCCAAATGCGAGAGAATATTGAGAGATGATTGGATAATAATAAGAGGATTAAAGTATTGGAGCCTTTACCATAATTCTTCATTTTTGCTTGACATGCCATGCTTCTGTTCATTTTGTGACCATCCTACAAGTACATACACGTGTAACCATGGTAACAGATAATACATACGGTAATCCCCCTAATAATTCAATCACCCTATTGAAATTCAATCACTCCCAATATTTTGGACAAATTTGATCACCCCCTAAAATTAGCGAAATGATTGAGGAATAATGGAATATCTGCATGATTTTATCAACTTCCTGTTCTAAGAAATCCAATCACCCTCTGATTTTTTGGTGGGAAATATCGACACTATCTGTGATTGAAATATTAGGGAATTACCATTTCTGTCTGCAAAAAGTTTGTATTCAAAACAAAAAAGAAAATTTTGATTGAATTTCACATTATTCCAGTGCAGTGGTATTAGCGGTATGGCTTACCTCAAGATGTTGTTAGTGTTTTTAATTTCCAATATGTGGGTACAGCTTAAAATGGTCAATCTATAATTTTCCATGGTAATTTTCCAAAGCAAACCATGGTAGAATTATCTGGAGAATGGTCATCGTATTGACCATGTCGGGGATATTCTGTCCTACATGTAGCTTGTAAATGCGGTATTGATTATCCATTTTGGGTAGTGCATTATGGGAAGGGCTTTCAAAGAAAACTAGGATTCAGCACCTTGATATGATGTAATTAGCCATGCTATAAGGACATAGATTTCTGTCGAGCTGACCTCCTCTTGGTACAGGCAGGCAGAGATGGATGAGAGAATCCTTCCCTTGATCTGACCTACAGCGACGTCGCTGATTTCCTCTCGCTGTGATTTATAATATAATAATGCTCACCGAGCCTCAATCCGGCCGGCAATATGACGATGGCGGAATTAACCGCTAACTCAATTGTGAGAACATATGCATTGTGCGAGTAGGTGTGAATTTGATGCTAATGAAGTGTGAAGAATTGCTGTGATGGCGTTTTGGGCCATTTTCATTTCTCCACCATACACAGCAGCGCATGTCATACGGTCGACTGAGCTCGCTTATACGAGATCGAACCCTGTGGCTCAAACCGCCGACAAGAATACCGGGCATGCTGGCCTGACATGTAATTTTAACCGTTCTGAATAAAGCTAGAACTGTATGGAATCTGTCCGGGGATTTGAGTATAGCCTGTTTTTTATCCTCCCCACACTTGATGCTATGCATATTCATCAGATTACACAAAGTGCTGGCCCCCGCAGACTGACTCTCCATCTTCATTGCCAGTACATACATCGCATACTGAGTGGACGCCCGGGAGTTCATCTCCCGCCAGACACGGCTACATCCTGATTCCTGCGTCTCGTTACTATTCCGACGCCGGTTAATTCCTGTGTTCCAGTGAACCGTTGACTCCATTTGCTTATCAAACTCTGTGGCAAAAAAGTCAAATCACTACAAGTACTTACAGTGCGACCCATTTGTATATTTTGAGTGTGAAATTTTGGGAAGGCTTTTTTTTTAATGATAGAATTTTTTTCCAAGTTTGCTTATTCTTATCAATTTACCAAGCATTAGACTAGTCACACACTTGCGTAGAAAATTAAACACTATACATTCAGTGAAAATTTGATGCCTCTTGTGCAATGTGTTTTTTTCAGCTTTCCCAAATTCTGCTCAGATTATTTTTTCTGTCATGAGTTTAGCCTCTTTCACATTGAAACACTGGAAAATGAAAGGAATGAAATTAATGTTCTAAACAGTGTGATGCTTTTCCCCAATTATGCATTTAACTTGCTTGTACAGTGATCTTGTTTGGTAATAATCAGCAGTAAATGGATGGGGACAGAACTTGTCACAGCTTAGGGTTGAAAGTCTTGGAAAAAGAAAACTACTCGATGTAGCGTTACGGGACTCCGAAAAAGATCATAAAACAAGCTTTAGAATCTTGTCAGGAAAGTCATTCAATATAAATGAAATTTTTTCCTCCCATTTTGAAGAGCTCTCTGCCGTTCTGACCGGCATTAAGACATAGCAACTTAACACAGCCTCTGAGGTCCACAGAGGCTTCCCGTGGTCTCCGTGCTCCCAACTGCATGCACGATGACAGCACGGTCAATATCCCATGAGCCTCTATTGATTTTATACAAATTATTTGTTCGCCCATCTTCTCCGCATCACCTGAGCCTGCCAATCAATAAACGGTGATTCTCTCGCCGATCTATGTATGCTGTGGCAGTAACTCTCGGTGATTCTGCACACAGTCACTGAGTCTCTACCTCTGTGTTGAGAGTCACTCTTCTCATGCACGACCCGTGAACCAGTAGCACTATCTGACCATGCATGTGCTATGATGATGGCCATACACTGCAGCTTTCAATGCAGCAACAAGTTGGTCTTACTCGTTTGTTATTGGTCATCTTCCCAAACACTGATCGCTGACTGTGACGGTACCTAGTCTAGGTAATTCAAACTCCATACGAGTTCATTATTTCCCTGGTCTTGAGCAGAACTTGGCAATCGCGTCAGTCCAGGGTTTTCACTACTTGAGGTCCCATACACACAGTTCATTTTTCTTTAAGAAATGTGACCAATTTCATGGAAGACTGTTGCGACCATTTTGCTATCTTACAATCTCGCTCTATTCACAATAACCAGGTGATACTGTGAGAAAGTAAATGATCACAATGGTCTTCCATCATTTGGTCGCATTTATCAAAGAAAATTTGATCGATTTTATGCACCTGAATTTCTATGCCAGGATGTTCTGTGGTCTGCAGGGTCGAGTCGAATCATGAATCTGTCTTGTGTACATTTCAATGATTATAACAGATCTATGATATCACCAAACGTGTTTGTGATGCTACATGTACCTTTATTACCTTTATTCTGTTCCAGTATTTCTATTTTATGTCTCGGTGTATACATGTATCCTCATACCTAAATATTAAAGATTTATTCATGCTTTCTAGTTCCATTGTTGTGTCTTATGGATCATATTATTGGGCTTCAAATGTTAAACCTGGATGTATTTGGTTAAATCTGGTACATGTTGATGAGAGTTTGCAATCTCTCCAGGTATTACTTGTATGATATATTTTTTACGATGAATGTTTTGTTTCAGACGGACCATGATCCACGTAACCCGGCATACCTGTCCTCTCAGGGGCCCCTCCCACACACAGTTGCTGACTTCTGGCAGGTATGTCCACTCTTAAGTTTGAACTTCCTAGCTGAAAGGCTCAAACAGATTTCATTGCCCATGTGAGGTGAGGCCGCTGTCACTTCATTGTTTGTTTTCTCATGACCTTGCTTGTGAAAATAGACATGTTGAGTGCGATAATTAATTATTATTAATTATGAATGCAGCAAACCAAACGCATGTAAATTTGAAGAAAAGAGATATTTCGCACCTAAAAATCTGAAAACCCGCATGAACTTTAATTAATTGCCCCTCAAATTAAGATGCGAGAAGAACTTGAGACCACCATATTGGTTCTGATGTATATCTGCTTCACCACTCAGACCAGCAGTGCTGTGGGTGGAGCGTGAGCCATACAAACTAGAAAACATGTGCGACAGACATTGATAACCAGCAACAAGCCATGAAAGTGCTAATATTGTTCTCTGCTTGCTTTTTGTCCGATCGAGAAATAAACAGCTCTGTCAATCTCAAATCATGTTAATCTGTTTTTTTGGAAATCCCCTGTCTGTTACAAGAACTACCCTATCAAATTTTAACCAAAATTTTGAATATTGTAACAATAACCCTCCTCTATATTGTATCCTTAGTTCCTCACCAATGTCTTGGCATTTCTTATTCGAAAATATCCTATAGGGCTTCCCTGTTATGAGACCTGTAACCATGGTAATAAAGAGAATTGTTTTAAACATTGGTCGATGTCATGCCATAAAGTCATCCCTCCTAAACTTCCCATGACCAGGTACGGCGCATCACGTTGGGCAAACCGGTTCTTGTCAGATCACCGAAGTTAAGCAGCGTTGAGCTCGGTCAATACTTGGATGGGTGACCGGGTGCTGTACTGACTGGGCTGATCAGTGTCCAAGATAATAGGAACTGTGGGCACTCTCGTGTTCTGGCACATGTAGGCACCATCATGATGTGACCGAAAAAATGTTGAAAACAACGTTAAATTCTCCTCACTCACACCCCATTCCCATGACCACAGGTGTAATACATGTACCAATCACCCATGCCCAGGTCTTTCACGATTTCTCCTTGCTGCATTCTGGAGCACGGTTGAACTTCGTAGACAATTCTCCTGTTGATGTTTTTCTTCATTTACTTGTATTCGATTAGAATGACTGATGTGACACTCTAAGCCATTGAATTGTGTGGTTGTATAAAAACATCCTTTCTGGTCAGCAAGGGCATATATTGACCGTGGACCTCACGGTGTAATGGGTGTCCAGCAGCTATAATGGCCATCACGCTCAGATTCTGATTAGCCCTGCTTTGGTCGGGATAAAATGCAGGCCCATATTTCAGATTGTGGTCACCCATATTAGGTCATAATCTGCAGGGTAAATCACCGGGGGATCGACGGTTACCATGTACCGGCGCCTTCACTCTAATCCCGACCCGAAATTGAAATGCAGTGCTAAACGAGAGGCTTAGCCCTCACTGACAGGACTCCATACATCATTGTAAATTACATTCCGACATCCCCCCAATACCGGTGATGGACTCGGGAAGGTGATTGGCGCAGTGTGAAGGGACATTTGGTTAGCGCGCTAGCTCGCTGAATGAAGCAGACAATCTGGCTGGCATTATTTAAGCTGTTCCCTCGTCTACAGCATACGTTTGGAGATCTTTATAGTTGGTGAGGAAAATACATGGACATGTTTATGATGTTACAGTCTGTGCATGGTTCGACATGTGCAATATAGCCTGACTTATTGCCTGTTATTTCTTCGCCTCAGATAAGGAATGCCCTGATCATGTACTCTATTCACATACTCTATTCTAGTTTCTGACAATAATTACAATCATCTATCATGACCTGTTAGAGAGAGATGACTTCATCACCATCTCATTCTATACTCATCCGTGTTCAATACATCATCTCTGTGTTATACATACCGTACATTATATGAAGATGGGTCATCGTTTTGTTCTTGGTCTAATACTTGTTCTTGGTCTCATACTTTGTTTCTTTCTTATCTCTCCCCATTGTCATTCTTTGTAGCCCTGTTCTAATGCAATACAGTGTACGTAATATTTGAGACAGTGTGAAGTATTTCAATCTCAGATATGAGAATTTAATTTTTTCAATCAATCGGCACATGGATGCTTGTTCACCATAAAGGTACTGGGGGTTTTTTTCCAGATGGATGCAAAAATTACATATATGATGTGTTGATATGATAGGTTTTGTACTCCGTCATTGGAAAATCAAACGGTATTGATAGCTTTGATATAAACATTGTGAACAGTCTTGGATTTGAGCGGTTTGAACACTTCCAGCAAAGGTCGAGTATCTGGGTTCAGTTCAGGTTGGTCAATATAGTTCACTGGTATGAATTCCTTGTTGACCAAGAATATAACCATAATTTCACACAAGGATTTCATCAGATAATTAACGGTACCAGTATACATCGTATAGCTGTATTGTCATAGGACAGAATTGTGAAGATGAGCCTTTTGTCAACTCAGAATTGAGAGATGTATGGAGACCTCTGGTCATCCTTTCAAAACTGCATGTTGCTTGTACATCGTATCAGTATTAAAAGAATTAGTTTGTTTCATCTGGTGACTTCTCCTATAGTGTAGTTATTTTGTTGTTTGAAGGCTGTCCAATAGTCCTCCTGTGGGTGCATCTTCTGAGACAATATCTTCTCAAATCTAAGGATCATGAATCTTTTTATCTCTGTCTTTCATCATCTTTGGGAGAGAAAAGAAAATAATATCAAAGACGCATGTGTGCGTTATCAGGAAAGGAGACGACTGATTATAGCACTGACTTGTGGCCGAAAGCTTTTATAGGCGAGTGTAGTTGGTCTGTCTTTGTGCATCACACCCCGCGGCTGCTAAGGCTTTCTCATGTCGCTGATTTAACCTCCCGCTGTGGTGGCTTCATTGGTGAGGCTGACCATCAAAGAGCGTCCTCCATCGACTCTCGTAGCACTTAGACAAGACTTTGATCAGACCTTAAAAGGAGACTGATAGAAGACGGTAGCTGACAAGCCATCAATTTACCATCTTCTCCATCAATTTTTAATCCCAGGCCAAGTCCGCAGACAAAATAATGCCGTTATCTTCGATACAAGACCATTCACAGCTGCTGACTGGGCATGGTGGGAAAAGGAACTCTTCAGATCTCTTTGAGCTCTGCTGTCTTGGCCCTTCTTTGCAAGGTCCTTTCACTATCATTTGGCAGATAAAATCAATGAAGAGAAGCTGATCTCGGGTTGGAAGCAAATAAACTCAACCCTCAACCTGTAGCTCTTTAACGGCAAATTAATCAACATGTTTGCATGTTGTAGCCTATTTTATCAGATGTTTTAACGATACCATGTAGAGCGGCACAGCCATGCCGAGTCTCACAACTGCTCTGTTTCATGATTCACTAGAAATGCCGAAGTCGATGTGCTGTTTTGCTCTGCCCTGTGGGCCAGCATGATATGCCATCCTCTTTGCATGGTATATGCCTGTTCCTAGCATGAGACAATTCTGAGAAACTCATGGTATATTCCTGTTCCTAGTGGGACACAATTTCTGAGAAGCCTGTTCCTAGCGTGACACAATTCTGAGAAGCTCCTTAAGAGTAAATCAAGGGGGCAATATATGAGGAGCATGTCTCTAAGAAATATAACTACAGAACTTGCAAACTGTACCAATGCTCAAGAAATGGTATTAGGTACATCCACAGGCGGCTGGGACAATCTATATGCCGGCGCCATATTGAACGTACGTATAAAAAGAGAACAGGCTGGAAACGCTGTTCAAGGCTTCTCGCCAAACGGGCGTAAATAAAGCTTTATCTTCTCCAAAAACTATACCACCTTTCCCCTAGGACCCCCAGCGATGCTCATGCACACTCGGGTCGTCAACACCAAGTGCTTTATCCGAGTTTTAGCCGTCAATTCAAAATCAACCCATTGGACTGTTTACCTGAGACAATGACCCAGTTTACATACGAATCGCCATTCTTCGGTCCTTTCCGCCTCTGCTCCGACCAACTCGAGCTGGAAATCCCCTACGCGTCAGCCGGAGCACGTGACCTACCAGCGGATCAACATGGTCGGAGCGGAGGCGGAAAGGACCGAAGAATGGCGATTCGTATGTAAACTGGATCATTGTCTCAGGTAAACAGTCCAATGGGTTGATTTTGAATTGACGGCTAAAACTCGGATAAAGCACCTGGTGTTGACGACCCGAGTGTGCATGAGCATCGCTGGGGGTCCTAGGGGAAAGGTGGTATAGTTTTTGGAGAAGATAAAGCTTTATTTATGCCCGTTTGGCGAGAAGCCTTGAACAGCGTTTCCAGCCTGTTCTCTTTTTATACGTACGTTCAATATGGCGCCGGCATATAGATTGTCCCAGCCGCCTGTGGTACATCATAGCACAGAATGCTGTTTAACTACAGCTGACCATACTTCTGCTTTGTCCTGGGTTTCCATGTTGTCCGTTAGCTGTAGTACTGGTGGATACGTCAGAGTGTATGTGTAAACTTTGAAACTCTGATTTTGCTTTGATATGAATGTTGCCAAGGCGATTATTTTGAAATAGAAGAATCCATACTTTACATAGAGGTGTAAATCACAGCTAACACGGAAGATATGCACTCAGGGAAATTCTCTGTGAACACCCCAAGCCAAACAAGCTGGCAAGCTTCTCACCACATGAGGACTGGGATCCAGTCAATGTAACGTCACACTTCTAGCGGTAATGGCGACCCACATGGGGCTGAAATATTAGTTTTCAACCCACCATATCTTGCTTAATAATCCACTTAGACAGAAATAAGATTATCTTTGTAAAACCCAAGGCTGAACTCTTTGACTTAAAGCAAGAATAATATTGGGCTGGTCTGTCCCTTTAATGTATTGCTTGGACGTACATATAACTTGAATACGAAGAGAACTTGAATGTTATCAGATTACTCGCATAGGCTAGAAGGAATGACATCATAGGGAGGAGGGGGTGATGATACACTGTGTCAAATTCTTGCAACCGTGTCAACTTTCTGCATCATGATGGCTTCATTTATACAGATTCTTTCAGCCACTGTGCTTTAATATGTACTACAACTATCACTCTTTTCTTGAAGTACCTCTGTAGTTTTCACTCACTTCAGAGTAAATCAATTTTTATCGTCGTCTCGTATGAGGGGTTCAATTTGTGACTATTGAGCTGAATATTTCATACTTCACAGCTGTATGTATGAAGAGCTGTAGTCCACCTTCAGAGCTGTGAAGAGGAGCTAGGCCTGCGGATATACCAGGAGCGTCTCTTCTATTATTAACAAACGGTTACTGAAGATATCTCCTTGGATGCTTATAAGAATTGTTCCACTTGATAATGGATGAGAACTTCCATCATTAATGATGCATTTGATTTGTTGAGACAGGTCATCACTACTGGAATTACTCTCCCACCTCCAGGCCTGGCCACAATGCAGAGCTGTGAAAGCTTCAGAGAATTAGCCGATTTCATTTCTTAGCAACTACCACCGCCCTCTCCTACCCCCCAAATCTTTCAGTTTCGGAAATGCTGCACTTTGTCGAATTGTTTTCATGGATTCAGTATGATTGTCAGAAAGTGCAAGTTTTCCAAGGCTGTGCAGAATTTTTGCCAAGACAGACATGACTGGATGCAACAATCTGTGCTGAGAGCAACCTCTCCATAGATTAGTAACTACACAATTCTGGAAATACCTGTAGGAATATTACATACATGTATGTATAAAAAAGAAATTAGACACCAATGAACACACTGTAGAGATGTATAAAATCTTTATTTCAAGATGCCCCAATGTGCTATTTGTTTGCTAGAGAAACTTTGTGATTGGCTAGATTTTCTTCCAATTTTCTACGAGCCAATGAAAATGTCGGATTTCATTTTGAAAATTTGAATCGATCAATGAAGTACTTGAAATTTGGAAATTATCACTTGATGCTCTGGTGTTTGTATGAGAATCCATTGGTTGACTCATTGTACATGTATGTACTCGTTTTTTCAGGGGACTGTTTAACTGGTCACGCAGAAGACCTAATTTCCATATCTAAGTACCGGTTTCATTGATGTAGACTTGTTTGCTTGTTCACATAGTCACTTGCCTATGCTTTGCCCTTGAACAATGAAGAGCTTGTTGTGGGCCACATTTGATTTCTGGTTTCATACTGCCTTTATCGGGGAATACAACAGGATACTAACGTGATCTAATCTGCTGTTGATTCAAATTAAGCAACTCTTATTCCACAAAAGTTTTCGCAGCATCTTATCATATCTCCAAAAGTTGTAGCATGGCAAGTCCTGGTATAAGTTTTGGTTAGAGTTTCAGGCCTGTGCCTAGCACTAGAAATGAAGAGAGCATGATTCCAAACTTAAACCAGGGCATGCATGAGTGACTCTGAGAACAACCAAATTCGCATACAAACTGGATGTAACCATTCCAATAATACCAACGTGTTCATCTCTCTTTTCAGATGGTTTGGGAACAGGGAAGTGTTGTGATCGTAATGTTGACCAAACTCACTGAGAATGGTGCTGCCATGTGCCACCGTTACTGGCCTGAAGAGGGTAGTGACCTCTATCATATCTATGAGGTATGGAGTCCTTAAATTATATCCACCTGATTTGATTGAAATTGTAGTTCAAGGGCCACTTCCTATATGGATTTCGTGACCCATCAACTCAAAATTTTATTTAAATTTCACAGTACATTTTTTAGTTCAGTTCAGATCTTTACAAGCACCATGGTTTAGAATAAATAATCTATGAGGTATGGAGTCCTTAAATTCTATCCGCCACCCAATTCTCCAATCAGGTTAGGGCGATCTCGCTCTCTAAAATGGAGGTAAAAAAGGTGGTTTTTGCTCAATAACTTTTGATTCCTTCTTAACCAATGCATCAAAATTTCAGGCGCATTGATTTAGCTATTGTTCCATGTCATAAAATTAATTTGCCATGTGAAGAACCAGCCAATGTTGTTTAAACAGCGTGAAGGATGTTTGGCCTATTATTATGCAAATTAGATAGATGACAATTTACTTTTTTACTACCATTTAATGTGGATATGTCTGTATGCGCCTCAAGAGGATTTTGCTTAATTCATTATGTGAACTGATTTATTGAGCGAAAACGACTCTTTTTACCTTAGAGAGCGGGATTCCCCTAACCTGCTAATAGTTTATCACATCAAATTCTGTGTGCCCTCCAGGAGTAATAGCATGATCCAAATGCATTTGCACAGAAAGTTAATGAAATTGATCTCATAAGACTAAGATGTTAATTTGGGAAGATTGAATGTTAAAGGGATTAAACTGTTGATATGGAAAGATTCGATGTTAAAGGGATTAATCTATTAGACCATTCATGGTAACAAATTTTGTTCTCAATGATGTTTGCCACTTACCAACCCTTCAACATGGAAGATCCAAACAGGATTAACCGGTTAATATGGGGAAGATTGGATGTTAAAGCGATTAAACGGGGAAGATCCAAACGGGATTAACCTGTTAATATGGGGAAGATTGGAAGTTAAAGGGATTAAACTGGTAATATGGGGAAGATTGGATTTTTAAAGGGATTAAATGGGGAAGATCCAAACGGGATTAACCTGTTAATATGAGGAAGATTGGATTTTTAAAGGGATTAAACTTTTAATATGGGGAAAATTGGATGTTAAAGGGATTAAACTGTTAATATGAGGAAGATTGGATTTTTAAAGGGATTAAACTTTTATATGGGGAAAATTGGATGTTAAAGGGATTAAACGGGGAAGATCCAAATGGGATTAACATGTTAATATGGGGAAGATTGGATGTTAAAGCGATTAAACGGGGAAGATCCAAATGGGATTAACCTGTTAATATGGGGAAGATTGGATGTTGAAGGGATTAATCTATTAGACCATTCACGGTAACAAATTTTGTTCTCAATAATGTGTGCCACTTACCAACCCTTAAACAGGGAAGATCCAAACAGGATTAACCTGTTAATATGAAGAAGATTGGTTGTTAAAGGGACTAAACTGTTGATATGGAGAAGATGGATGTTAGATTGATTAAACTGTTGATATGGAGAAGATTGGATGTTAGAGGGATTAAACTTTTATAATGGGGAAGATTGGATGTTAAAGGAATTAAACGGGGAAGATCCAAACGGGATTAACCTGTTGATATGGGGAAGATTGGAAGTTGAATGGATTAAACTATTAGAACATTCATGGTAATAAATTTTATTCTCAATAATGTTTGACTCTTACCAACGCTTCAATTTGATGATGTATGATATCCCACAAGACCGTTGAATTGATGATTATTCGTGCCATTACCATAATCCATGAGCTCCTAACCTTTGAATTGTGCTGCATACAAGTCGTCTCTCTGTAATTGCAGGTTCATCTGGTTTCTGAACACATTTGGTGTGACGACTATTTGGTGCGGAGCTTCTACCTGAAGAACCTGCAGACCAACGAGACACGGACTGTGACCCAGTTCCATTTCCTGACCTGGCCCGACAACAAGGTACCCGGCTCCGTCAAGGCTCTTCTCGACTTCCGCAGGTAAACAAATGATAATTGTTTAATAAATCATAGCACACCTTACTGAGTACATGGGTGATGTGCTTAATCCCTTTCCCCTACCACCTCCTTATCCACAAATGTAGACCACAATCTTCACTATCTCTCAACTCATCTTACATGGTCTCCGGAAGAGTTGATGTCAGTCTAGGTTCATGGTATGGTGGAATTTCAAATACTTGATGCTTCCAGTCCTATCCACTGAAATCTATGCAAAGCTCTCAGTAGGTAGCTGTAAGATATGCTGATATACTGTGACTGTCTGCCTGTAATTTACTGCGACTTCCAATCAGGTGAACAATAAACGCAGTATGTGTTACTCTGATTGGTCGGTCTTACTGTGTTTTTGTTATTCATGAATGGTCTGCCACGTCTGGTACATGCTACCTTCTCTGTTCAAATTCTGGCAATATTCAATATCCCGTATAACCGCTTGTCACGGTGGCTCTACTAACTTTGGAATTGGCTTATATCCTCCATAACCACAGCTTATCACAGTGAATCTACTAACTTTGGAATTGGCTGATAATCACCATTAACACCAATTTGAGTAAACATCGGTATCTCCGTGAGCATACCATTGCGGTTTACTGAGATTGCATTAACACCACATATACATGTAACCACAGCTTGTCACAGTGGATGTAATAACTTTGGAATTGGCTTATAATCACCATTAATACCACATATAACCACAGCTTGTCGGCTTATAACCACAGCTTGTCACAGTGGAGCTACTAACTTTGGAATTGGCTTATAATCACCATTAATACCCTATATAACCACAGCTTGTCACAGTGGATGTACTAACTTTGGAATTGGCTTATAATCACCATTAATACCCTATATAACCACAGCTTGTCACGGTGGATCTACTAACTTTAGAATTGGCTTATAATCACCACTAATACCCTATATAACCACAGCTTGTCACAGTGGATCTACTAACTTTGGAATTGGCTTACAATCACCATTTATATCCTGTATAACCACAGCTTGTCACGGTGGATCTACTAACTTTCAGTATTCTTGGGAGCTTTTGTGATTTAGCAATTGTGCAATTGACAAATTGCATAGTCACAAAAGTGATCGGGGATACTGAACTCTCCCTACTAACCTGGGATAATGAATGCTCCCTGTAATAACCTGGTGCTGGAATGCTTGATCACCTACGTCAATACTGCTCCTGCTTTGGATGGCTGATCATCAGTTTGACCTACGACCTTTGACCTTCACCTTGGTGCATTGACCTTTTCTCACTCTAAAAGACTTCTCCCTCTCTACCTTTTCTGCCTGAAGTTTCTCTCCTGAGTGAAATTGTGTATGATGGTTGTAAATTATGATGACGAGCGGTTCCAAGAATTTAGTTTTATAGGCATCATCAGGATTTCATGAGAGGGGATTGTTTCCTGTACTTACCTGACGGCCAGGTAATGTGATGTCTAACACAGGAAAGAGAGAGAGAGAATTAAGGTTTAACATCGCGTTCAGCAATATTTCAGCTACATGTATATAGCGACGATCTAACACAGGAAGTTGAAGTATGGTTGGACTTAGGGAGGGGGTCGTTCTCACCCAATTTGATCTCCGTGCTCTTATCAAACTCTAAGGTTATTGAATGTTAATAGACCTTCTCGATTATCATTTTTTTTGTCTGGTTCATTCAGTGTTCGTTTTTCCAAGCAGTAGTGCTCTGTGTACACAAAGGTAATACATTCTGGTCAGTTGAGCATTTGGGTTCCATAATGCTTCATTATGCAGTATGATTGCTTCTTTCAAACAACAAAAAACTTATCCAAATGTCGGGTTGCTGATAGTTCCATACAGCCACATGCTGGAGTAATGAGAATTCTTCTGATTTCCATTTTTGCACAGTTTTGGTTTGGATAAATGTCTATATACTCTATTGTCAATTAATCAGACAGTTGGTGATAAGTCTCAGTTCCTGGCATGCATAATTTGTGCAATGTTTTGTTGGTTCTGGTCTTCTGTCTGTATGAATGTGATACTTTGTGTTCAGCAATGAACTGACTAATTGTGTCCCCTGTTGGCGAGTTGTTATGATGGATGTGCGGGCTCGCTGTAAGGGGCAACCATTTTGTTGTCATCGTGTTAGTCATTAGCGTGCCTGGAATATCGGATAACGAAGCTGGGTCCTTGAGGCGAACAGTATCTGTAAGATGAGTGTTTTAGCAGGTGGGGGGATAACAGGAGGAGAATGGAATGCTGACAGTTCATTAGCTGGCTGGAGCGGCGAGATTTTATGACTGGTGGTGGAACTTTGTGTTGCGGCAGGAGGCTTCCGTACAACGGCCATCTTTTAATTTCCTTCTCTTGTGTCGAGATGCGAGCCGACACAGGAAATGAGGGCTCTGGGAAGCCAGGAGCCTTTATAAGTGACGAGGTCACATCGCCTGACCCGCACCTCTCCTTTCATCATTGTGGTAATAGCAGGCCAGGTATCAATGGATGCCATGTCTAGGGTGTCGTTAGAAATGTGAAAGAGGGTTGATCTTTCCAACATGAAAATTTTCCACCAAAGGCATTGAGACTGGTTGAGAGTTTAATGGCAGCTGTTGATAATTGCTGTGCAGATCCGAGTGCTCTATCCTACTTCTGGCACCAACATGTCACCTGCCATATGTCTGAACACACTGAGAACTTAATAAATCATAAATCCATAATATTTTGGAAGGATTTACATAGATCTATTCTGGTGTTAGGCAGGATTAGTTCTATCCTTAAGTTTGCAGGATTATATATGATCTATCCTTGTGCTGGGTATCCTTGATCTGGGCCTATCCAGGATTATGCCAACATCTACACTTGGACCTGGGCTTTGTTTGCCTACAGAAAATATGGCATACTATCATGAAAATACACGGGGGAAATATTTTGTGTGCGTGTGTTGTAAAGCGTCATGAGAGAGTCATATGTTATCGAGTTAGCGCTGTCTATGCCAGAATTCAGGACCAGAGTGCCACAGGAACGTTATATATCGGCCATGTTTGTTCTCTGCCAAATGGGCCCAGAGGGGGCGCACAGATAACGAAATTGCCCGTTAAGTACATATCTTGAATAAATAGTGCTGGCTTCTATATAATAGTGTATGGGAGTAATTAGACTGACATGGCCTGACAAGACAAACATTGGACAGAATGGAGAGACTGCCATAATGGCTGTTAGAGGCACTTGGAAACAGAATGAAACAGAGCGGATACTCAGACAAACGGGTCTCTTAATAACAGTCCGTTGATTAATGCCTTCAATAAAACCGAATCAACAAACACAAACCAAGCACGAAAAGCAGAGAATATAATATGTTAGTGCATGGATGACATGGCACACGGGCCTCGCTCTCACCTTAAATGAATTTGAAGCGAGCAGATGATTGCTTGCCTCAATCCTCCATTTTAATGGGGTTGTTTTACCTCTCGGCCAATTTGGCTGAGGTATTGTCATTGTTGGTGGCGTCTGTCTGTCCATATCAGTGTAGATGTGATATGTATTGAAGGATTATGGCCAGGCTCTCCAAATTCATACTACAGTTGTAGATTGTGATGGGTCAGAGGCCTATTGATACTAACCAACCTTGACCTATTTTAAAAAGGTCAAGTTTTAATTTTTGCATTATTTTTTAAATGACCTGTACCTATTTTTAAATCGAGACTGGATTTGGTCACAGGTCAAAGGTCATTTATATGTATGGTAAATGCTCTGATAATTCAGTCCAGTAAAAAATTCAGTCACCCCTAATTTTGTGAATGAAATTCAATCAGTTGTTCTAATAAATTTGATCACCCTCTGAAATCATTAAAATAATGAAGAAATAATGGATTATCTGCATGATTTTGAACCATTTTGTCCACTTTCTATTCCAAATAAATTTGATTATGATGGAAAATTATACATCCTGTGATTGAATTACATGTATTACAGGATTTACTATATATACATGTATTAAAATTTCAGATATAATCAAGTCATAATTCACCATCATTCATATATTAAACATCACTGTTATCTCCCTTTAATGAACAGGAAAGTGAACAAGTCCTACAGGGGGCGCTCCTGTCCTATTGCTGTGCATTGCAGGTGGGTTTAAGTTGACAAATTATCTTGTTGAGTTTGTAATTTAAAAAAAAGTAAATTTTATTTTGCCTCAGTAACAAAGTTATTGACAATCTTTGAATCAAATTCTCCGCTATTATTATTAGTATTATTATTCCTCTCCAAACTGAGTCTCTTCCTCAAGGTGAACTGTGTCTATTAATTTTATATCCCAAGGATAGTTATTTATGAAATGGATTCCAATTGTCTACATTTGATTCACAATGCTTGAAAATAACTCTGTGAGATTGAGAATAACTCTGAAAGATTGAGAATAATTCTAAAAGATTGCTTGGTGAGATTGAATGATTCATTGAGAATTTGTTTATTTATTTATTTATTTGTTTGTTCGTTACCATAGTGATGGCGCGGGGCGGACCGGTACCTACACCCTCATTGATATGGTACTCAACAGACTGGCCAAAGGTAAACACTTAATTTATTTATGTTGAGGAATGTGGGGGGGGGGGGGTGGGGTGGTAATGGGTGTCACATAAGAATATCTAAAAACAAAATGGTGTAACTTTTGGAGTGAGGTTGATAAATTACCATGATCACTTTATGAGGAATGCATATTGGCTGACTATGGTATTCCGAAATACCCCTTCCCCCCACCCTCCCAAAAAATAGAAGATAAGATAAACATATCAAAATGATAACCCTATTTCTTCTAACTACTCGGGACGGTAAATGTTAACTTCAGACATCTGCAGAGAGAAATTCTGCTAACTGAACATTCTACAAATTTCACTAGCTATCTTTTCAGATCTTTGAATATATAACCTAACCATGCCACAGTATTTAGCCTCAGTTGAAATAAATATGTTTTTTCTGCTTTCAAGTCTAAAATGCTGTTCGAAAAATGAGAAGAAATAGGATTCACAGCCTTTGCAGACTGGCAATATAGTCCACATACTTAATAGTCATATATGACATTTTGACTGGCAATATAGTCCACATACTTAATAGTCATATATGACATTTTGACTGGCAATATAGTCCACATACTTAATAGTCATATATGACATTTTGAATCATATATCTACAAAACATGAACTACATTCACTTAAGGCCCTTGACTTTGATGTTAACTCCAAACAAGAAAAAAAAGTACAATGAACAGATCACATTCCATAATCCCACTGTGCATCGTACCTGTTATATCTAGAAATAAATTTAAATTATTCATGCAGCAGCCATGGTGTTGTTAAAAACTTGTAATGGGTTTATTGTTGAGCTTATTATGACAAAGCTGTGTGAGTCAGATCCATTGCTGATTCTAAGACATCTAAAGACAGATTAATCTGAACATAAAAAAAATCCCCCGAATCTTGTCAATTCTTTATGCATTCTTCTCTATTATTTATTAACACCAGATATATCAGAACAGATGCGAAGGATTGCGACAAGGTATTTCCTAAAGAAATCGTTCAACTGATGTTTAATATTCCGCGAGATCTTTACACCAGAGACCTCAGAAATCTGTAGGAGTTATGATGTCAACTAGCTGTAAGGAAGTGTGAAAAATGGTGTAAGGAGTTATTAAAAAGACTTCATGATGTGTTTTTCCGTGATTGTACATGGCACGTTTTTGTCGGCTGTTCTTGCGACGATATCATTATTTTGAAGAGTCCTCCATTACTCGCCTGTCAAACAGCCTCTCGTAGCTCGACCTGCTCCCAAGTTCTTCTGATTTATCCGTTCCAAGAATAGTTAAGATTTTGTTGCTATGGAAACAGCTCCCCACAGATTAGATTTGACTGATGAGGGCGAGAGACGACAGGCTCTTTTTCTCCCTCTTTCTCTGAAGAGCTATGACAAGGAGTTAAATAATTGATTAAATTTGATAAATATGGCTGCTCTATTATGACCTGCCTGCTTGGTAATATAATAGTGAGGAAATAGGAAATAAATCTCAAATATTATCTGCACCAGGATCGAGCCATGCATTATTTTGTCAGATAATATTTCTTACCCGCATACACGTGCATGTATTGGTTGGGACTATAGAATTGGGGTTCGTCCGTGCGTCTGTCTGTGTGTCTGTCTGTGCGTCCGTCTGACTTAGTTTCCGGACAATATCTTCTGGAAAACTGAACGCATTCTTTTCAAATTTAGTATATGGGTACCTCACCTGAACATCTTGCTTGGGATTGGTTTTCACGCCGATCTGCATACAGGTGGCGCTACCTGGAGGCCAAGTTAAAATTTTGTTTCCGGACAATAAGTTTTGAAAAACTCAATGGATTTTTTAAAAATTTGGTGTATGGGTACCTCACCTCAAGATCTCGCTTGGGATTGTTTTTCGCACCGATCCGCCTATAGGTGGCACCACCTGGGGGCCAAGTTAAAATTTTGTTTCCGGACAATAACTTGAAAAACTGAACGGATTTTTTCAAATTTGGTATGTGGGTACCTCGTCCCAACATCTCGCTTGGGATTGTTTTTCATGCCGATTCGCCTCTAAGTGATGCCATCTGGGGGCCAAGTTAAAATTTTGTTTCCGAACAATAACTTTTGAAAAACTGAACAGATTATTTTCAAATTTGGTATGTGGGTACCTCTCCTCAAGATCTCACTTGGGATTGTTTTTCGCACCGATCCGCCTATAGGTGGCGCCACCTAGGGGCCAAGTTAAAATTTTGTTTCCGGACAATAACTCCTGAAAAACTGAACGGATTCTTTTCAGATTTTGTATGTGGGTATTTCGCCGCAAGATCTCGCTTGGGATTGTTTTTCACGCTGACCCGCCTATAGGTGGCGCCACCTGCAGGCCAAGTTAAAATTTTGTTTTCATACAATATCTTCTGAAATCCTGACCAGATTAGGACAAATTCGGTAATTGTGGGTACCTTGCCACATCTCGCATGGGATAGCTCCGCATGCTGGGTACTGAAAGTTACGGTTCCAAATCAATTGTTTCAACGTCGGGGGACTTGAACCCCTCGGGTTTTCATTAGTCATAGGCCTGGTACACACAATCCAGTTTTCCTTGACAATTTGCGATGTAAACTGGTCTGTGTGTATAGCAAAATATGGCAAGATTTTGACTGGCTCATAAAATAAGACCAATCACAGCCAAAAATAATTATTCGTGTTTAATTGTACGATGTAGAAAAGAAGCAGGGACGTCAAAGAATGGAACTGCACAAATGCATTGAAGAGTTGATCTCTCCTCTGCACCATGTAAACTGTGTAAAATAGAGCCGTATCAGTACTGCACCATGTAAACTGTGTAAAATAGAGCCGTATCAGTACTGTACCATGTAAACTATATAAAATAGAGCCGTATCAGTACTGCACCATGTAAACTGTGTAAAATAGAGCCGTATCAGTACTGCACCATGTAAACTGTGTAAAATAGAGCCGTATCAGTACTGTACCATGTAAACTGTGTAAAATAGAGCCGTATCAGTACTGCACCATGTAAACTGTGTAAAATAGAGCCGTATCAGTACTGCACCATGTAAACTGTGCAAAATAGAGCCGTATCAGTACTGTACCATGTAAACTATATAAAATAGAGCCGTATCAGTACTGCACCATGTAAACTGTGTAAAATAGAGCGATAACAGTGCTGCACCATGTAAACTGTGTAAAATAGAGCCGTATCAGTGCTGCATCATGTAAATGCCCCAGATTTTCAGTATCACAGGCCATATGAAAAGAAGTTCCTGGTTGGAAAATGCACCGATATCATTCTATACTCGAGTATTAACGGATATGACCGAGTGCTGCTAGCAACTAAAATGGGTTACACACGATCGTACACACACACGATCTAAGAAACTGGACAACCGGAGTATTTGTAGAAAATTTTGGTCAGTCGTTTACATGGATACATGAAAACTGGACAAGGAAAACTTTTTTAATGTACATTTATTGCCACAAACAGATGCCAACAGAGATGATACAGTGAAAACACACCACCATCAGGTAGAAAACATACAATATCACACATGAACCCATGTATATCGTTCTAAGATTAGTTTCAAGGGCCAAAATACGAAAGGAAATAAATTAGAAAAAAAATAAAAATAAAAAAAAAAAAAAATACACAAAGTATAATAAAAGCAAAAAATACAACATATCAACACTTGTACAAATCATTTGTTTCGGAGTAACATCAGATAGACGTTCGCAAAGAAGAACGAGGGAACAAACAGATCAGTTAACCACTCTTTTTCAAACTGTTTGTTTCGTGCTTCATCATGTTCATAGCAATGAACTGTTCTATATTTAAATATTCTGTGATGACATGCTGCAAACCATAAAGATGTAAGGTTTTCCCTCGGCATGACATGCTGCAAAAGGACAAGGAAAACTTGGTCATTCGTATCAGGCCTTAAATTCAGAGGATTTCATGTACATGTTAGAGTTTTACCATCGATGGTTGAAAACCTTGAAAGCCCTTAAAGTTGATATTACCAATTTCCAGGCCTTGAAATTCCAGATTTTTGTCTTTCAGTCCTGGAAATTCTTGATAAATATAACTCCCTTATTCTTTTGTTGGTTATGTTCAATTACCGGTACTGAGAATGCAAGAAATCCGTGTATGTAATGCTTGGAAGTGAAAGTCCTGAAAACAAAAATTCATTCGGGTCCCTGTAATTCCTGAAAAAATATTTTTCCGGAAGGGCAGGAACCCTGTGCTTGTAAATCTTGTAATATATTCCAGTTACAGAACGTGAAATATCCATCATAAAATCAGGGGTGTTAAATCAAATTTATTTGAACAGAATACTTGCAGATAATCTTTGGAATGGCTGAATGAATTTTGTCCACAAATTTGAGGGTGATCAAATTTTAATACAATGACAAAATATTTAGAAACAGTATTGTAAACAGTATGGTAATTCCCCTAATAATTCGATCACCGGAAGTGATATTTGAGGTGATAAAAAAATAGGGGTGATCGATTTATTGCAAATCATTGAAAGTGACAAATCCCGAAAAATGCGGGTGATCGAATTGTAAGTTTTATTAATTTGTGTGATGTTGTTGTTGTTGCCATAACCCGCTGTTGCTTCCAAACGCGACTTCAAACGATAAATTATAGTGAATATTATTATGATAGCTGGATAATTGTCTTTTGATTCGTATCGCTCAAGAATATTTACAGACAAACTTTGGTAAATGTATGATAGAATCGTTAACATAAATTTGATAGAATAACGAGGCAATTTACTTCATCTATATTACGCATGAATACCACAAGATATTTGTTACCATGGTTCATTTAATCCTGTTCGAATTAAGTCGGAGGAATAGCTTTTTTCGAAATCCAGAACTTTCAGAATGCTGGAATTCATTAGAACATGTCATGGTGCAGAAGTCTGTATATGTTGGAAAAAACATAGTATTAGTTATAATCATCTTCTCTTTTTTTTTAAGAAGTACAAATTAGAAGATTTCACTCAGCAAAAAAACTATCTTCACTGATGCACTCAGCTCAAAGACATAATTTATTAATGGCTACTACATTAATGGTGTGATCAGATTCGAAAACGCTTCAAAAAGAAGCCCAGTATTTTAATTGGCTCATGAAGAAAATTGGAAAAGATTTATCTATTCAAAAGTTTCTAAATGTGATTGAATGTTAGCTGTGATAGTGCTGTTTTGTTTTATAGGATTTATAGAGTAGATAGAGTATGGTACATGTAATTACCGACTGCTGAGAATTCTTACTAAGAATGTGCCCCAATTTTCTGGAAGATAGATTTAATTATTATTTTTACCAATATTCACAGGAAATTCCCCTTAATCAGGCTAATAAGGACACTCCTCCCTCTCGCGTCTCCAGCTCTCGAGGCGTCTTTGTAATAACGACCTCACGCCAGTTATATAACTGTTACAAAGTCCTTACTCGACAGGGGCAGGAAATCATTAGTGTGGAATAAATCTGATTGGAGTCACGATAACAAAGGGGAGATGATTGGTTCTATCGGGACAGATTTGACCGAGGTCGCTGTGCCGACGTCGGGATCGCTTTGGTGGCCAGGGACACAGCGACTAACGATATATTAATTGTAGGGCATAATTAGGCTGATTAGTGGTCCCTTAGGTTAAATCATCACCCAAATCAATCTCACTTCAAGGGCCCTATTCTTGTCCTGTTCTGACAGGCTGAAGATTTTGTGAGATTTTTTAGTTTTTTGCATTAGAAATACATGTAATTTATAGATTAGGTGCCTATTTAAGATGTCACTCTATCTCACAGAATTGAAGATTTTTATTCTGATGTCTCAGAACAAAAAATCTGAGACCAAAAAGGCCATATATTTCAATTCGAGAAGAGAACATCTCAGACCAAACATGATTACATTTCAGTCCAGAAAACATTCTCATGTGATCTGATTGTAAACCTCCTACTGTCAGATACACCCTCTGATTGTATTGGGGTAAAATAGATGTCGCATAGCTTTTGTGTGCATGGCTCTTGGCCAGTCAACATCATTCATTACTAAACAGAAGAATGGAATAGGCTCATGATGTCACATATCTGAACAGAATAACGTGTGCGTTTTTCACGTAGTTGAGCAACTAACTGTTTCTTCCATTATAAGATATACTGGATGCATTTTCCATCTCTTTCAAATGGATTCTTGCGTCAGTAAAATGTGTAAATACTGAAGTGCACAGGTGCCACATTTTTCATCACAATTCAGTCAGAAGGTGTTACAATGACAGTTTAGGAGGTTACAAACTCTGTCAATGGGAGAATGTCCAATAATGGGTTATACATCAAACCAAAAAAATATATCTTATCAGAAAATAAAGAAACCTTTCAGACCAAAAAGGGCACATCTCGGACCTAACAGGATATGAATCCGACCAAACAGAAGCATATCTCAGACCTAACAGGATATAAATCAGACCAAACAGAAGCATATCTCAGACATAACAGGATATAAATCAGACCAAAAAGGGCACATCTCAGACCTAACAGGATATGAATCCGACCAAACAGGAGCATATCTCAGACCTAACAGGATATAAATCCGACCAAACAGGAGCATATCTCAGACCTAACAGGATATAAATCAGACCAAACGGAAGCATATCTCAGACCTAACAGGATATAAATCAGACCAAACAGGTGCATATCTCGGACCTAATAGGATATAAATCAGACCAAACAGGAGCATATCTCAGACCTAACAGGATATAAATCCGACCAAACAGAAGCATATCTCAGACCTAACAGGAGATGAATGCGACCAAACAGAAGCATATCACAGATCTAACAGAATATGAATCCGACCAAATTAACAGGAGCATATCTCAGATCTAACAGGATATAAATCAGACCAAACGGAAGCATATCTCAGACCTAACAGGATATAAATCAGACCAAACAGGAGCATATCTCAGATCTAATAGGATATAAATTAGACCAAACAGAAGCATATCTCAGACCTAACAGGATATGAATCCGACCAAACAGGAGTATATCTCAGACCTAACAGGATATAAATCAGATCAAACAGGAGCTTATCTCAGACCTAACAGGATATGAATCCGACCAAACAGGAGCATATCTCAGATCTAACAGGATATGAATCCGACCAAACAGAAGCATATCTCAGACCTAACAGGATATGAATCTGACCAAACAGGAGCATATCTCAGACCTAACAGGATATAAATCAGACCAAACAGGAGCATATCTAAGACCCAACAGGATATAAATTAGACCAAACAGGAGCATATCTCAGACCTAACAGGATATGAATCAGACCAAACAGGAGCATATCTCAGACCTAACAGGATATGAATCAGACCAAACAGAAGCACCTAACAGGATATAAATCACACCAAACTGGAGCATATCTCAGACCTAACAGGATATAAATCAGACCAAAGAGGAGCATATCTCAGACCTAACAGAATCTCAGAATGAATGGATTATATCTCCGAACATCACACTAAACAGGTTATCCCTGATGTACACATCTGAAACCAAGGAGGGGCATGTCTCCAACCAAGGAGAGGCATGTCTCCAACTAAGGAGAGGCATGTCTCCAACCAAAGGAGGGGCATGTCCCCACCCAAGGAGAGGCATGTCTCCAACCAAAGGAGGGGCATGTCTCCAACCAAAGGAGGGGCATGTCTCCAACCAAGGAGGGGCATGTCTCCAACCAAAGGAGGGGCATGTCTCTAACCAAAGGAGGGGCATGTCTCCAACCAAAGGAGGGGCATGTCTCTAACCAAAGGAGGGGCATGTCTCCAACCAAAGGAGGGGCATGTCTCCAACCAAGGAGGGGCATGTCTCCAACCAAAGGAGGGGCATGTCTCACCAACCAGGGAGGGGCATGTCTCACCAACCAGGGAGGGGCATGTCTCACCAACCAGGGAGGGGCATGTCTCCAACCAAGGAGATGCATGTCTCCAACCAAGGAGAGGCATGTCCCCAACCAAAGGAGGGGCATGTCTCCAACCAAGGACCAAGGAGGGACATGTCTCCAACCAAAGGAGGGGCATGTCTCCAACCAAAGGAGGAGCATGTCTCCAACCAAGGAGGGACATGTCTCCAACCAAGGAGGGGCATGTCTCCAACCAAGGAGGGACATGTCTCCAACCAAAGGAGGGGCATGTCTCCAACCAAAGGAGGAGCATGTCTCCAACCAAGGAGGGGCATGTCTCCAACCAAGGAGGGTCATGTCTCCAACCAAGGAGAGGCATGACTCCAACCAAGGAGAGGCATGTCCCCAACCAAAGGAGGGGCATGTCTCCAACCAAGGAGGGGCATGTCTCCAACCAAAGGAGGGGCATGTCTCCAACCAAAGGAGGGGCATGTCTCCAACCAAGGAGGGGCATGTCTCCAACCAAGGAGGGGCATGTCTCCAACCAAATGAGGGGCATGTCTCCAACCAAAGGAGGGGCATGTCTCCAACCAAAGGAGGGCATGTTTCCAACCAAAGGAGGGGCATTTCTCCATACCAAAGGAGGGGCATGTCTCCAGCCAAAGGAAGGGCATATCTCCAACCAAGGAGGGGCATGTCTCCAACCAAAGGAGGGCATGTCTCCAACCAAAGGAGGAGCATGTCTCTCCAACCAAGGAGGGGCATGTCTTCAACTAAGGAGAGGCATGTCTCCAACCAAAGGAGGGGCATGTCTCCAACCAAGGAGAGGCATGTCTCCAACCAAGGAGGGACATATCTCCAACCAAGGAGGGACATATCGCCAACCAGAGGAGGAGCATGTCTCCAACCAAGGAGAGGCATGTCTCCAACATGAGGAGGGACATATCTCCAACCAAGGAGGGACATATCTCCAACCAGAGGAGGAGCATGTCTCCAACCAAAGGAGGAGCATGTCTCCAACCAGGGAGGGACATGTCTCCAACCAAGGAGAGGCATGTCTCCAACCAAGGAGAGGCATGTCTCCAACCAAGGAGGGACATATCTCCAACCAGAGGAGGAGCATGTCTCTCCAACCAAGGAGGGGCATGTCTCCAACCAACGGAGTGCACTTCCAAATGAAAATGGGCTCATCTAAGTCTGGAAAGAGACATCTCAGACCGAAAACTGCATTTGTGGGGAAGATGTCAGTTAGATCTGACAAGATGTTTGGAAAAAATGTCAGTTCAGCACAGTTCTGCACAACCTAAGGACTGGACACAATGCTCTAAAAAGTATACGTAATTGTTGGGTGCCATACAAGTGAAAAACTGCTGTATATTAACTAAATGCACTGTATATCAAGTAAATTAATAGCAAGGGACCAGTGTACCACAAAAGCTAATTTTTGTGCTGAGAAACAAAAGATGGAACATTTACACATGTTTTCTTCAAGAAATTTAACCATCTTCTTTGACAATTCTACTTACAGGCGCTAAAGAAATTGACATCGCAGCCACTCTAGAGCACATACGAGATCAAAGGATGGGCATGGTCAAAACAAAGGTAATTCTCAAGGGATTTTATGGAATCTTGAGATATTGTGAAAATTGATTGTTTTCATGCCTTCTGAACTACTGATAGCTGTTAAGGTCAATTTCCCATCATGTGTCATGATGACCACCCCATTCAAAAGTAGCCCTCCTGTTATTGAATGGTGCAATGCGACATCATCGAAACTAAATTTCTGTTGTGTAGTTTAAAGCGTTTTCACTGAATGCAGGGTGCAGCATGGCAGCGTGACCTAACTATCTGCAGTTGTGGTTTGCATTTAGAGTCGGCTCCAGTGAAAATTAGCCTTAAAGGACCACACTTCCAAAACCAAAAATTCTCTAACGAAAATTTGCACATTGCACATAATTTTCTCATACTATTACATTAATGAATATTTATACAGTTCTTGCAAAGCTTGTTTAGTCTTTAATACAATAGACATTATGAGAAATCAGTTCCTCCTGTTAATGACTGACCCAGATATTATTATACCCCCCGTACACGTAGTGTAGGGGCGGTATACTGGTTTCAGCTTGTCCGTCCGTCCGTCTGTACGTCCGTCCGTACGTCAGTCCGTCCGTACGTCCGTCCGTCCGTAACATTTGGTTTCCGGAGCATAACTTGACAACCGCTACTTGGATTCCTCTCAAATTTGGTATGCAACTACTATAACACGAGACCTCGCTTGGGATTGCATTTGGCGCATGTGCGTCTACAGGTGGCGCCACCTAAGGTGAAAACTTTCTCATTGGCCCGTAACATTTCGTTTCCGGAGCATAACTTGACAACCACGACTTGGATTCCTCTCAAATTTGGTATGCAGCTACCATACCATGAGACCTTGCATGGGATTGCGTTTGGCGCATGTGAGTGTACAGGTGGCGCCCTCCGTCCATCCGTACCAACGTCCGTCCGTCCGTCCGTAACATTTGGTTTCCGGAGCTTAACTTGAGAACCGCTACTTGGATTCCTATCAAATTTGGTATGCAGCTACCATACCATGAGACCTCTCTTGGGATTGCGTTTGGCGCATGTGCGTCCACAGGTGGCGCCACCTATGGTCAAAACTTTCTCTTCGGCCCGTTACATTTCGTTTCCGGAGCATAACTTGACAACCGCTACTTGGATTCCTTTCAAATTTGGTATGCACCTACCATACCATGAGACCTTGCATGGGATTGCTTTTGGAGCACGTGAGTCTACAGGTGGCGCCACCTAGGGTCAAAACTTTCTCGTCGGTCCGTAGCATTTCGTTTCCGGAGCATAACTTGACAACAGCTAATAGGATTCTTCTCAAATTCTGTATCTAGCTACCATACCATGAGACCTTGTTTGGGATTGCGTTTTGCGCGTTTATGTCTACAGATGTCGCCAGCTAGGGTCAAAGCTTTCTCGTTGGTCTGTAACATTTGGTTTTCCGGAGTATAACTTGACAACCACTACTTGGATTCCTCTCAAATTTGGTATGCAGCTACCATACCATGAGACCTCACTTGGGATTGCGTTTGGCGCTCCAGAGGGTGAGAACTTTTAGTCTGCAGTAGGATCTCTATAAGAAGATAATGGCGCAACAATAGCAGGTTTGATTTGATAATAAATACCAACATTGTTTATAAATGTTTAATTTTCAGGACAATCCATCAAACTCCTCTGTGTATCATCACGACACATGCGTAGACAATCTGTTAACCGCAGTCGCGATCGAGCGAGGTCTCATTGTCAACTAATTACATACCGTGCCGCCACCAAACGCAATCTAAGTGAACTTACCTGTAAACAACTATAACATGTATAGTTATATTCTGCTACAAACATTCGTTAATTTCTATCAAATGTGCATTCGGGGGGTATCTTGTAAGCATGCTTACTGGTCATTTCCACCACCACCCGATGCAATCTCATTCAACTTACTCGTGAAATGTTAACCACCAACATGTATCTATGCCTTACGGGGGGTATCTTGTAAGCAGCCTTACTGATCATTTTCAACAAATGTGTGCATCCCTCAGACTATGCTCTAGTTTTACATTGCTCTTGTAAGATTTTGAGGTATTTTACTAACACCATGGTTGTTGTTGTTACAGGAACAGTTTGAGTTTGCCCTGGCTGCTGTAGCGGAGGAGGTCCACGCTATCCTGAAATCTCTTCCACAGTGAAAACTGCCAGCAACTGGACTTTCGTTCCCCCAGGTCACATATAGAGACTATTGGTACAGAGTTACCTCCCCTGATGCCAGCTGTTCTGTATTGTCACTTGGTTTGCAGAGTCTGTTGTTAACAGCGATGGAATTCAGTTTGATCAGATAGTCGACCCACACGTGCACATCTGTGTTTCGAACTCTTTATCTTTTTACTGTATGTTTGATGTAATATAATCGTGAACCATGAGAATTATTTTAAGAAATATCGTGAAAACTTGAGTATGGAACAATTAATTCTACTCATGTCAACTTTTAGGTGAACTGTACCTGTCCACAAAAATTCTGAAGTGTTGTTCCATTTTTCCGAGTATATGTATATTTTATTGCATTCCTATGAAAAAGGACTTTAGTCATTTCTGTGGATTCGCTCGGTTCAAGTCATGCTTTCTCTTGGTACAAATGGTTTTATTCTATGATCCCTGCAAGTGTAATGCTGCTCTCTTTAGTTCAGCAGAGGTGGTTTTAGCCAAAGTTAAAAGTCCCGGCGATCATTTGTTATTACCATAGCTGAAATCACATGGCATTCATTTTACAAAGCCGAGGGATAAATCAGTTACCTGGAGGTTTATTTTAACGAGTATTTTAAATAAAGTTGTCACTGTGATTGGAACGGCTTAGCTAAATTCCATAAAGATTTTGAAATCCCTTGTTTTTATTTGACCTCGATAGTTGTCCATTCCATTCCAGCTGGTTTTACATAGCTCTATCTTTACACTGTTTATAGCTTTTACATTCCTTGAGCCCATTTGATCATTATACTTGTATATGTATATCATGTCTATACCAGGTTATCTGTATTTATTGGTGAGCTAAGCATTATTGCTGGCAATGGCCGGGATTGTGTGTCTAATTCTTTGTTCACTAAGGCAACACAATATTGAAGCAGAGGGATGGGTGTCATTTTAATTATTTTTCAAATTTTGAACAACTTTCTGACTTTTTAAATTGGCAATCAATGCTAATTTCATCTCTGTACTACATTCTGTTGATCTACCAAACCAAGGTAGTTAATTATCTGAATTCTCTTTAGCTCTTCTCATTTTTCCAAGATCCTTTTAACTGTATTTGTGAACATTTATTGCCTTGGACATGCACCATAAACCTACTGTTGGCAGACAATTTTTTAAAAGGAAGATAAATGTGTGCAAATGCAAAACTAAATTCAACTGCAACTATGAATAATAATTTACCAGAAATATTAGTAATTAAATAACTAAAGTGTGATGCCCATCAACAGCTGTAACAATATATAAAGGGCCAACTGAGGCAGTGAACATGAGCTTTTTTAATTGTTTTGAACATGAAATTTAGTTTTGACAATGATCTCGTTTGAACAAACTGAAGAATATTTCTGCAATTCCCTGATGATAATTATTCCCATAATCTGTGCAATGAATTCCACACAAGTATCTGACATATGATTGCATTTATATTTGCTCCAATTCAATATTGAACTTCTTAATTAACTGTCATGAACATAAATGAAGCCCAGATATACTTAGCATTGTCTACATTGTGTTAACGGCGATACTTCGAGCTTTCCAACAAGATGTAATATGATGAAAATATTTGTATAGCAATTCCTCATTTTCACATACCAATAACAGGCAATCGTTTAACATTTATTTATCGGTAAAATTCTACCAATACAGTACAGAGAAGGGTAACTACAGACTTCAATTATTTCATCAACGAGTGTATCTGTTACAAGATGGATGTGTGTATTGAACATTTAATCAAGAAATTTACAAAATGAAAACTTCAAATTTTATCCTGGAAAATCTTGTGATACTTATATATACTATACAGCTGTATAAAACTGTTATACTGATAGAAATTTTATTGAACTTATGAGAGCTGTTACTATGGTAACCATCTATTTTCCCAGTGACTGTTACTATTTATGGCTTGGGGATTCCCATAGTCTGATTGTAGAGTACTTCTGGAATTCTCTTTGTTCTTTATTGTGCTTGAGATGGTGAGAATGATTTAATTATTGTTATTTAATTTATTTATGAGAAGGAATTTAAGAAAGAAATAAGGTGATTTAATTGTTTTTCCTAAATTCTGTGTGATAAATAAGGAGATGATTATATTGATTATTTCAAATAGCATAATATTGCAAGATCAGAGTATAGAGAAATTATACATTTGGAGGATTAATGTAACTTTAATTTGAACTTGAAGGCTCCAGAATGTAATCCTACCAATTGGGGAGCCCTGTCATGAAAAAGACATGTATGTTATTTAACTCGATGTGACATTTTAACTGTATTGACTTTCCAGGATCTAATATAAGATCAGGTTGTCTGTTAAACATGGTCAATTAAAGTGGGCTAATTAATTAATTAATTAGTGACCCACCGATTGTTGTTCAATCTTGTACCTCCCACCTTCCCATATTTGACTTCCCGATCAGAAATGACCTATCTATTGTGATCTCCCTTTATTGTGTCGTAAGTAGATGATCACTCTTCTGTGAATAAAGGTGCAAATGTCAAGTGCAAGCCAGAACCCTGCTTAGTGTTGAATTTGTCTTTGTTTTCCATATCTCTTGGCCAAAATTGGCCTTCCATATTGATGTCCATGTAAATCCGTATCCGTAATAATCCGCATAGACAGGTGTTCCAATTGGAATCTGTGCTGTATGGCATACCATATGCCATCCATTCTCTGTTGAGTTCAAAAAAGGATGCCAGGGAGTTCCCAGGAGTTCCAACTCAGCACCAGGGCCATTTCATTTGGAATGCCTTATGCCAGTTCCTAGCGTGCCTTAATTTCAAGAAGCTCCCTTACAGCCATCCCTTTTTCTATCTGTTCACGAGAGTTTTGTCATTTACACCTATGAAATGCCTTATGCCAGTTCCTAGCGTGCCTTAATTTCAAGAAGCTCCCTTACAGCCATCCCTTTTTACCCCTCGGCCAAAATTTGGCCGAAGGGTATTGTCGTCGTCATGTACGTCCGTCCGTCCGTCCGTCTGTCCGTCTGTCCGTCACACCTTTCTCGTTACCAAGATACCTTTAGAACGACTTAACCTAGGCACACCAAACTTGCAGTACACATCCATATGCTCTTGACCCAGAACCCTATTGAATCTGGACCTGATTGGTTTGAAACTTTGGCGGCCATCTTTAATTTATGCGAAACCGTCACAGGTTTCTTGTTACCAAGATATCTTTAGAACGACGTACCCTAGGCACACTAAACTTGCACGGCACATCCATATGCTCATGACCCAGAACCCTATTGAATCTGGACCTGATTGGTTGGAAACTTTGGCGGCCATATTTAATTTATGCGAAATCATTAATCTTGTGTATCTTAGGTACCATTTCTCTGTTCAGTGTGAAACTTGGTATAGATCATCGATGCATCAAGAAACTTCAAAGGAATGACCAAACCAGTTTCCCTGATTCGGTGAAAACCTTGGTGGCCATCTTTAATTTATGCAAAATCTTTAATGATATATATCTCTGATACCATTCAAGTGTTCTATACGAAACTTGGTATACAGCATCGATGTATCAAGAGACCTGCAATGCATAACCACACCAGTTCCTCTGAGTGGCGGGAAGGATGGGCGGCCATCTTTAATGTATGCGAATTCATTAATGATCTCTATCTCTGATACTGTTCGAGTGCTCGATGTAAAATTTGGTATATATCATCGATGCATCAATAGACTTACGATAAATGACAGTTCTGGCGTTTCTGATTGGGCGGAAACCTTGGTGGCCATCTTTAATTTATGCAAAATCTTTAACGATGTATATCTTTGATACCATTTCAGTGTTCTATATGAAACTTGGTATCCAGCATCGATGTATCAAGAGACTTGCAATGAATAACCACATCAGTTCGTCTGAGTGGCGGGAAGGATGGGCGGCCATCTTTAATTTATGCAAAATCATTAATGATCTATATCTCTGATACCGTTCAAGTGCTCGATGTAAAATTTTGTATACATCATCGATGTATCAATAGACAGTTCTGGTTTTTCTGATTGGGCGGAAACCTTGGTGGCCATCTTTAATTTATGCAAAATCTTTAATGATGTATATCTTTGATACCATTTCAGTGTTCTATATGAAACTTGGTATACAGCATCCATATATCAAGAGACTTGCAATGAATAACCACATCAGTTTCTCTGAGTGGTGGGAAGGATGGGCGGCCATCTTTAATTTATGTGAAATCATTATTGATCTCTATCTCTGATAATTTTCAAATGCTCGATGTAAAATTTGCATCAACAGACTTATGTAATGAATACTGGTTTCTCTGATTGGACGGAAACTTTCGAGGCCATTTCAAATGGCAAAATTTGCCATAATCTGTATATTTGTCATTTGACTGCTTGGTGTTCCTGAAGTCTTGCTTCAAATTGAATACATTATGAATGGCTGGCGCCCAGAGCCGAGGGGTTTTCTGATGCGCAGCTTCGTATTCTATCTGTTCACGAGAGTTTTGTCATTTACACCTGTTCCAAGGACAACCATCCACCGTCCATGAAAGGGGAGACAATTCAATATGAATGGCTATCGAGGTCACCAAGTCAAAGTAAAAAAATTGTCATGACATCTACGTGTACCGAGGGCAATTTCACAGTAAAACGCTTTGAAATAAATTATATTATGGTTCCCAGGTGTGAAAAGGAATAGGGCCTTACCCATGTGGCTTCCGGGTGTAAAAAGGAATAGGACCCAACTTCGTGATATGACTGAAATATAGTTGAAAGCGACGTTGAATCTCATTCACTCACTCACTCACTCAATCCTCTTATGATCCTTCAAAAATGACTGGTTCGAGTAATTACTCTCGGCAGAGCTCAAGAGCCCACACCCAACCCCTATTTACCAGATTAAATATTTTTCCCACTCAGATCTCTCAATGACTCTTACTTTTTGGCCGAAGGATATTGTCGTCGTCCTGTACGTCTGTCCGTCAAACCTTTCTTGTTACCAAGATGTCTTTAGAAAGACTTACCCTAGGCACACCAAACTTGCAGTGCACATCCATATGCTCGTGACACAGAACCCTATTGAATCTGGACCTGATTGGTTGAAAACTTTGGTGGCCATTTTCAATTTATGCGAAACCATCACAGCTTTCTCGTTACCAAGATATCTTTAGAACGACTTACCCTAGTCACACCAAACTTGCACTGCACATCCATATGCTCATGACCCAGACCCCTATTGAATCTGGACCCGATTGGTTGGAAACTTTGGCGGCCATATTTAATTTATGTGAACCATTAATCTTGTGTATCTCGGGTAGGCCTATCATTTCATTGTTCAGTGTGAACCTTGGTATAGATCATCGATGCATCAAGAAACTTCAAAGGAATGACCAAACCAGTTTCACTGATTCGGTGGAAACCTTGGCGGCCATCTTTAATTTATGCAAAATCTATCTCTGAAATCAAAATAGGCTGGAAAAAGCATGGAATTGTCGACTTAGAAAATTTAGAATATGCAAGCTGCACTGTTTCTTGTTTTAATAAAATGGGCAGTAAATTTATCGATCTGGGAAACCAAGATGGTAAATCGCTGAAGATACCGTCTAGTTGTAACACTGAAAAATGTGTGTGACCAGTGTTTATTGTTATTCTCCGAGATCTCCTATAACAATCCATTGACAACAATTCTGCTTTTTTGATTTAAACTTGATTGGCATTTGGTTCACAGATATTTACAATCTTTGATATTTGGTTCATACACCATGTAAGAATCATGAGACAATGCATACAATAGCCAAGTCTGGGGACAACAATGTGTCTAGACTTGTGCCTTCTCAGCGACACAAAGACCCAGATAATAGCTTCCTACATGAAGTATCGACCTGATATTTCCATCTCCCGACAAACCAGACTATTCGGCAGGAATTCCGAATATATGCAGAATTTTCTGGAGAAGAACGTTTCCCATGAACCATGTCTGAGCCTTATTCTTATTCGGATAGCTTAACCTTATTTGCATAGCTTCCTACCACACTATAATGTTTACTATGGTTCACAATTCTAATTGTAATTGCAAGAGGCATTACACTTTTATTTCAGCAGTGACTTGTGCAATCTTTTTCACTAATTTCACCAACTTTAGTAACATCAGACGGTGGTATGTTAATTCGACAAAAAGACTGAACTGCCCAAATTTCAAATATGAATCATCCTCAACCCTGCCTATATTGGTCCAAACATGTACTTGTAAAAATTGGTAACAAGATTTGTCATCACCAGAATGAACAATTGAAACCACAGTACCAGGTTTTAACTAATTTACTCTACACATACAACCTGTAACCATCAGGGTCATCTAAACACGGTAAGACTGACCCTGGGATCGTGTGTATCCATTTTCAGTCTACTTTCTGCAACTACATGTATACAAGGGAATTCCCTGAAATCACATCCACATCATCAGCCAATCAGCTAAACTCAACCGACATAACCCCAACGTATTAAACCTGGCTGCCATTTTCGAGTCATGTGCTGTCACACCTGTTCTTCAGAAACTTATTCACTACACTCAATAATGAGCAGGTTGTTCACAATGTTCTGTGATGTAATGTTCTGAGATGTTCACAACTTAATCCTGTTCAAAGTGATTTGAAAGGGCTCCTGCACATTTCTGCAGCTGAAGGTCTACTGCAAAGACTTGTGCCCATTTTGCCAAAGTGTGATAATTGTATATACTGTGGAATTCCTGATAATGTAATATAGTGTCGTTTAGTATTCCGTTAATAAGGTGACAATGAATATATTCAAGTGTAGTAAGATGTATAACCACAAAAATGGCATCGAAAACAAAACAATTGACATCAATAAATTAAACTAGAATGTGGCCTAACATACATGAGACCTGCAATGTATAACCACATCAGTTCCTCTGAGTGGCGGGAAGGATGGGCGGCCATCTTTAATTTATGCGAATTTATTAATGATCTCTATCTCTTATACCGTTCAAGTGCTCGATGTAAAATTTGGTATACATCATCGATGCATCAATAGTCCGGCTATAGAAATTCCAGGGTTTATGTCCATGGTCGACTAGAAATCCCTGGAAATAGGCTGGAATCCCTGGAATTATGCTGGAAACCATGGACAATGTCCATGGTCACATTATTCTGGACCCTGGAAACCATGGACAATGTCCATGGACAGCATGGACAATGTCCATGGACAGCACAATGTCCATGGACAGCATGGACAGCATGGACGATGTCCATGGACACCATGGAATTACAGGAATTCATCACTTCTTCAGCATGGAAATTGAAATCAAAATAGGCTGGAAAAAGCATGGAATTGTCGACTTAGAAAATTTTGCAGAGAAATGAGTGTGGACTTAGAATATTTTCAAAAAAAATGTAGAATATGCAAGCTGCACTGTTTCTTGTTTTAATAAAATGGGCAGTAAATTTATCGATCTGGGAAACCAAAATGGTAAATCGCTGAAGATACCGTCTAGTTGTAACACTGAAAAATGTGTGTGACCAGTGTTTATTGTTATTCTCCGAGATCTCCTATAACAATCCATTGACAACAATTCTGCTTTTTTGATTTAAACTTGATTGGCATTTGGTTCACAGATATTTACAATCTTTGATATTTGGTTCATACACCATGTAAGAATCATGAGACAATGCATACAATAGCCAAGTCTGGGGACAACAATGTGTCTAGACTTGTGCCTTTTCAGCGACACAATACCCAGATAATAGCTTCCTACATGAAATAGCGACCTGATATTTCCCTCTCCCACAAACCAGACTGTTCGGGAGGAATATATTTCAGAATTTTCTGGAAAAGAACGTTCACCATGAACCATGTCTGAGCCTTATTCTTATTCGGATAGCTTAACCTTATTTGCATAGCTTCCTACCACACTATATTGTTTACTATGGTCCACAATTCTAATTGTAATTGCAAGGGGCATTACACTTTTATTTCAGCAGTGACTTGTGCAATCTTTTCACTAATTTCACCAACTTAGTAATATCGGACGGTGGTATGTTAATTCGACATAAAGACTGAACTGCCCAAATTTCAAATATGAATCATCCTCAACCCTGCCTATATTGGTCCAAACATGTACTTGTAAAAATTGGTAACACGATTTGTCATCACCAGAATGAACAATTGAAACCACAGTACCAGGTTTTAACTAATTTACTCTACACATACAACCTGTAACCATCTGGGTCGTCTAAACACGTTAAGACTGACCCTGGGATCGTGTGTATCTATTTTCAGCCTACTTTCTGCAACTATACAAGGGACCCCGGAATCAAATCCACGTCATCAGCCAATCAGCTAAACGCAACCGACATAATCCCATCGTAACCTGCCATTTTCGAGTAATGTGCTATCACACCTGTTCTTCAGAAACTTAATCACTACACTCAATAATGAGCAGGTTGTTCACAATGTTCTGTGATGTAATGTTCTGAGACGTTCACAACTTAATCCCGTTCAAAGTGATTTGGAAGGGCTCCTGCACATTTCTGCAGCTGAAGGTCTACTGCAAAGACTTGTGCCCATTTTGCCAAAGTGTGATAATTGTATATACTGTGGAATTCCTGATAATGTAATATAGTGTCTTTTAGTATTCCGTTAATAAGCTGACAATGAATATATTCAAGTGTAGTAAGATGTATAGCCACAAAAATGGCATTGAAAACAAAACAATTATCTTGACAATTTGACATCAATAAATTAAACTAGAATGTGGCCTAACATACATTGATCCATATAATCATAGCAATTATTCATTTCATACAGTTGTTTAATATACAAAATGATTATTCTTATGTCTCATGACTGAATCTAGTGCCTGCATGTATGGAGTCAGAAATCCAGATATATTCTGCTACATGAATCAGTTGCCAAAACCAGTTGATCTGCAGCAATACTGTAGAAAACATGGAAAAACCCTGGACAATTCCATGGTGAGGACTGGACATTGTCCAGCCTCACAACCATGGAAACCCTGGACAGTGTCCATCCTCGTCCATGGAAACCCTGGACAGTGTCCATCCTCGTCCATGGAAACCCTGGACAATGTCCAGCCTCCCTCGTCCATGGAAACCCTGGACAATGTCCAGCCTCGTCCATGGAAACCCTGAACAGCTCGTCCATGGAAACCCTGGACAACGTCCAGCCTCGTCCATGGAAACCCTGGACAACCATTTCCTGCCTTTCTCAAAACAAATTTTCATACCGTGGATTCAGAGCATGGAAAAACCATGGAAAACAGTCCGAATACTCCAGCCTTTTTCCAGCGTAAGTCTTTTCCATGCTTTTTCCATGGAAACCCTGGAATTTCTATAGCCGGGAGACTTACGATAAATGACAGTTCTGGTGTTTCTGATTGGGCGGAAACTTTGCTGGCTTCAATTTATGCAAAATTTTTAATGATGTATATCTTTGATACCATTTCAGTGTTCTATATGAAACTTGGTATACAGCATCGATGTATCAAGAGACTTGCAATGAAGTTACCACATCAGTTCCTCTGAGTGGCGGGAAGGATGGGCGGCCATCTTTAATTTATGCGAAATCATTAATGATCCCTATCTCTGATACCGTTCAAGTGCTCGATGTAAAATTTGGTATACATCATCGATGCATCAATAGACTTATGATAAATGACAGTTCTGGTTTTTCTGATTGGGCGGAAACCTTGGTGGCCATCTTTAATTGATGCAAAATCTTTAATGATGTATATCTTTGATACCACTTCAGTGTTCTATATAAAACTTGATATACAGCATCCATGTATCAAGAGACTTGCAATGAATAACCACATCAGTTCCCCTGAGTGGGGGAAAGGATGGGCGGCCATCTTTAATTTATGCGAAATCATCAATGATCTCTATAGACTTACGTAATGAATACCGGTTTCTCTGATTGGACGGAAACCTTAAAGACCATTTCTAATTGCACAATTTGTCATAATCTATATTTGTTACTTGACTGCTTGGTGTTCCTGAAGTCTTGGTTCAAATTGAATACATTAATGAATGGCTGGTGCCCAGAGCCGAGGGGTTTTCAGATGCGCAGCTTCGTATTTAATCTCAGCTGAAATCACATTGCTGTCAGTCGGCTTACTAGCAACCTTCCTTGTTTTTAACCCCTCGGGCAAATTTTGCCTGAAGGGTATTGTCGTCGTCTGCATCATCTGTCTGTCTGTCTGTCCGTCTTACTTGTGGACACGATATCTCAAGAAGGATTACAGTCAGGCATTTTAGATTCATACCACATATGCATATGATGAAGGGTCAGAAGCCTTTTTGAAAATGACTGACCTTGATCTAATTCATCATGGTTAAATTCTAATATATGCTATACTTTTTTAAGGATTAAAGCTAGGGTCTTCAAATTCATATTACATATGCAACCGGTGATTGACTAGAAGCCTAAACTCCAGCTGACTAACCTTGAACTATATTTCAAGTCATATACTGTTTATTATGATATATCATGAAACAATATAGCTAGGCTTTCCAAATTAATACTATGTATACGTCTGGTGATGGTCCAGATGTGTGCTGAAGATGACTGACCTTGATCTAATTTATCCAGGTCAGATTCTATTTAGTACAATATTTCATGAAGGATTATATTTACATTTTCCAAATTTATACCCCTTATGCCTGGACCTGATGTCTATTGAATATCACTGACCTTGACATATTTTCTAAAGGTCAAATTGTATTGTTAAGTCTAAGATCTCTGAATTCATGTTCCATATGCAATTAAGTTAGAATAGATCAGAAAATTGTTGAAGATGATTGACCTTTATCTATATTTCCAAGATCAAATTACCTAATTTGATGACCTATACAATTTGGTCATGCTCTACCAGATCCTCAGCGTAAAATTTTTCCTATCAATTTATAATAAGGCATTGGCAAAGGCTGACCTGGCTCAAAATTCCTTTGTATTTCTAAATGAAAGAATTAGTCCTCCTTACCAGATGACATTTTTACAAACCTACATGATATTGTCTAAGTCCTAAAAATACATCTTATGCAATGCGTGATTGCTGAGTGGTATTGGAGCCCATTGAACTATTTTTTTTAGATCTATATCTCTTCTAACTGGGCTTCTATCTCATTTGGCTGAGCACATTGAGTATTCTTACCACTTAAGAACCATTAGGCTGTTAATTATCAGCTCGACAAAGGAGTGTATCTTCTCTTTTATTCTCAATTAGAATTATTCGCCAATCTCATTAATTGCTATATATTCCTCACACCTGACCTGTGATGCCTATTGTCTTTCCAACTTGAGATAAAACAAGCCCTTTGGGGTTTACTCCCGCCTCTGTTGATCTATACTAGTATCTAAGCTTTATTATTGTATTTGTTTGTTGACTGGTGAATAAACTAAATCGATCAATCAAATAGCCCGGGTTCTAATTTTGATATCAGTTCGGAACTGTTAAAACTACCTGTATAGAGCGAGTTAAACACAGACATTTTTTCAGTCATTGTGACTTTCCAGTGGCATTTTACATGTCATCAAATATAAGAAGGTTATGTGATCTTGACAGGATTGTTTTTGTCCTATAATCGTAATAAAACTTTTCCAATGCAAAACCTGTCCAATTAGATTTATCTTGAAGTATATTTAATGGTACTGAATTTTCAAGCTAAAGAAATTTCTGTGCCGACTTGCATTAAAAAATGGATCAAAATTTGCTCCCTGTGCTTCCCTCTGTTTTGTATTTTCCAGACGTTTGAAAAAGTAGAAAAAAATAGGACCCCTCAAACCAAAATAACATTTTCGCACAATATATAAGTAAGTTTGAGTATTTGTCCAATTTCTGTTGCAAGAGAATAAAAAAGAAATCGTCTATCGATCTAAATGTCTCAGAAATATTTTAAAATTTTATGACCATTGAATTTATTATGCCTGTTATTCCATTAAAAAAATTGAAAAAAAAAATGATTTGGCAGGTTTGAGATTTAAGTGACGGTCCTGGTCTACAC